>PVKA01041740.1:0-17941 GCA_004027165.1 Ctenomys sociabilis
AGGGAAAGAGAGAGAGGAAGGAAGGAAGGAAGGAAGGAAGGAAGGAAGGAAGGAAGGAAGGAAGGAAGGAAGGAAGGAAAGATTTCAGTAAAAAATAAGAAGAATTCAGTAATAATTGTTTTATTGAATAATGTTGGCTTTAAATGAGTTGCTTAGATTACCAGATATAAGCATGAAATTTTGGTTTGTAAAAAGTTGTAAGAAATTAAAAACAAGAAAAAAATTAAGCATTAACTACTTTCAATAAAATAGCCAAAATCAGCAGTACGTTATCTAAACTATCTTGTACATACACATAAATACATCTTTTTCCCTTCTTCTTTCTTTTGTCCTTTGCCTCATCCCAGTTGTTCCTTCCCTTTAAATATATTCTTTCCCTTTCACATTATCTGTGGTACATTTCAGGTTTTATTTACTCTTGCAGGCTCTTATGCTAGCAAGACAATATGATGTTTGCACATGCGAGTCTGATTTATTTCACTTATGAGAATTGTCTCCAGTTACATCCATTTACTTATTAAGCCTTGAATTTGTCTTTCTTTTATGGCTGAGTCATTCTCTATTGTGTAAAAATGCCACATCTTTTTTATCCATTCCTAAGTTGATGGATGCTTTGTTATGGGCTCAATAAAACTCTCAAAATGAGGGGGCTGAGAAGACGGCTCAGTGGAATAAGTGCTTCCCTCAAAATGATATAGAGGTGGCACAATAGAGATGCCCAGGCAAGTAGGCTTAAAAGTAAAATTAAGAGAGGATACACATTTCTTCATTTTTAATTAATTTTATTGAGAAAGAAACAGCAATGAGACAGCTTCAAAACAGGTCAGTAGGACAGTTACAATAATTAATACATTGCATATTGTTGTCATGCCAGCCCCACCCCCAGGGCATGCTGAGACTGCAATTGAGACTGGGTGTGGTGGCACTGGCCTGTAATCCCAACTCTTTGTAAATCTCTTTAAAACCAAGCATATTGCTAAATGGCAACATTGGAGTAAGTAAATAACAATTGGCAGCAATTAAGTTGAATCATTATGAGATTCTACTCAAACCAGTCCCAGATACTGTTTAATAACCACAATGCAAACCAATTTTGTAGTGAGAAGTTTGGACCAATTCTATCAAATGTATCTATGGTTAGACATCCAGTTCCATTAAATGATTAGAAAGTTCATTTGACAGCCAGTGCAGCCCTTCATACAGGCCCCTTCCTTATGTGGCACAAATGACGTGAACATACCCTGTTCTGTTACAAAGAGACTGACAACCCCATTCATCTGTCTATCCACTGATGACCATGGAATTTGGCAAATCCTGTTTATTTGCCAAAAGCAGCAGCACCACATCTTGCATCTCATCTTCCTGAACAGCCTTCTGTAGGGCATTTGCTCCTTCCTGGATTCTTTTATGATAACTGCTATCTATCCCCAAAATAAGACCCTGGGTATTCTTGAAGCAATGCCTCCCCAGAGACCTGAATTTCTCTTGACTACCAACATCCCCCACTGTGAAATTAATGAGTCTACAGTTTCCACATTAGAAACTACTGTAGGAATTCATAACTTCAGTTTATACAAAATGGCCATCTTGCCAGAAGCATACTTCTTGCTGAGGAGGCTTAAGGAGAGTGAGGAGATGGTGAGACCTTTGGTGCCAGTTGCAACAGATACAGGAAGGGCTCTGTGCTGTCCCTCGACCTTCTTCTTTTACTCTTCTGATAAAGAGGAGAAGAGAGACCTGGAGCTGGCCAGCCTCACTGATGTGCTTCCCTCCCCATTGCGTCACCTCCCAGATATGGCTCATTTTGCTATTCTTTTGGTATATATTGTGATCACGTTCACCAAAGAAATTCATACCAATGCACCTTATATCATCAGTCCTTTTCTTCTCAGCATTGAAGTCAAGCATAATAGTTCCAGCTATTTAGAAGCCTGGGACAGCAGAACCACTTAACCATGGGAATTTAAGACCCACCAGGGAAATATAGCAAGACTTTGACTACTATAGAGAGAGACAGAAATAGAGGGAGGGAGTGAGGTAGATAGATGTATAACCTCAGGTGGCCATATTCAGAACTTCACTTCACAGTACAAAACCAGAAATCTGACCTGAGAAATCCTGCCTTGTACACAAGGGCTAAGAGTTCCATCTAAGCCCTATGCTTGCCCAGACAATACAGTATGCTTGTGTTCATGCATTAAAAGACTGTGCTTTTTAGTGCTTAAACTGCATAAAATATCACAAGTGCAGCTACAAGGAAAGTTAACAACATCAGCAATAAAGCTAAGAGGAAAACAGAACACAATACATTAAGGAAATCACTGTGAAGGGTGGTAAGATAGCTCAGTGGACTAAGAGCCTGCTTTGGCAAGCATAGGGACCTGGATTTGATCCCCGCTACCACATGCCACACCAGCCCAACCCCAGGGCATGCTGAGCTGGCAACCAAGCCCTGGTGCGGTGACACTGGGCCTGTACTCCCAGCACTGGGGAGACCGAGAACAGGAGGATCACTGTAAGTCCGAGCAGCGTAGCGAGAGCCTGTACCAAACACATAAAAATGAAGAAAAAAAATCATTGGATAAAGATCTAGAAAAAGGAGCTTGTAGACATGATTTTGGGGCCTAAGAACCAAATATTTGGTTTTCCATTATTTGTTTAGAAAAATATATTTTTGTTTTTGTTTTTGTTTTTTTGCAGTTTTGGTGTTCAGATATGAATTTAGAACAAATTGAGTTTAACATCTGAGGAATCACTGCTCCTTGAATTTTGATTCTCAGTTCCATGAATTCTGCATGCTGGATGCAAACTTATGAGCCTTAATGTTTGCCCTGCTAGACTGTGGCTTTCCTTTCCTCCTGTTTTCCTCAGTCCTGCTATTGTTCTACTTTGGAGTGGGAATGTGTACCCTCTGCAGTCATATCCCGGGTTTAAGTCACTTGTTTCTAAGAAGGCTCACAGCTGTGTTTTGCTTCAATTCTCAGAGAAGACTTTGACTTGGACTTTTAAGCAATTTGGAAACTTTCAGGAAAGGTTTAGTGCAGGTTAGGCTGCACATGGCAAGTTGTATCATGCTAGGTTGACTTAATAACTTGTTATCTTTTTTAGATATTAAATGTGGCTTAAAGAAATATTTTATGTGTCAAGGGGACAAAGGGCAGGTAGAATGTGACAGCCAAGCTGGCTTGCTGTTCTTGGGAGCTACTTATTGGGGATACACACTCCTAATTATATCTGCATGGATATGCTCCTTAAGGGGCATACCCTTAAAGTCTATCTGGCCCATGGCTCCTCCTTCTAGGGCACTATGTGTTACTCTTTTTTCTGATTGTTATGAAATAAGAGCTTTGTTGTGTGTTGTAATTTAGATCTACGTGCCTCTCTTAAGCTTTGTGTGCTGAGCTGTGGCTTGAAGGAGTGGATTGCTTCACAGGGGTGTAGCACTGATCATTGGATTGGTCCACTGATGGGTCCAGAGCTACCTGGTGCTAAAGTTGGACTCACTGCCACTAGGGATGTGACCTGGAAGGATGTATTCCCTCCTCTCCTGCTCTCCCTTTCTGCTTCTGCCATGCTGTGTTGCTTTGCTGCTCCACCTTGAAACCAGATGACTATAATCTGAAACCTCCACAAACTATGAGATAAATAGACCTCTCCTGCTCTAATATTGTGACAAATTACTGCACCTTTCCACCATGATGTTTCTGCCATGGAGCAAGAAAATGGTAAAGTGAATTCTGTGAAATCAAGAGCCAAAAGCAAACCTCTCCTTCTTTAGGTCGTGTGTGTGTGTGTGTGTGTGTGTGTGTGTGTGTGTGTGTCAGTTTGAGTCAGTGGGGAGAAGGTTGAGTGTTTCTCTCAACTCCTTAAATGTGGCCTGTACACTGTGGGCAGCTAGAGAGACAAGAGCAGTGGCATAAGTGCGCCCTGTGGCCAACCTGGGAGAGATGCACAGAACAGAATGGAGGAACTCTGGCTTCAGTGAGAAGATAACTCACCGCCAAGGAAGACTAGGAACTGTCCAACTGTGCACCCATGCACAGTGGCTCTGATGCATCTTCCCAAAGAAACCTTTGTTAACTAAACTGTCCTTAAAGCTTCATATATGTGCCTTGCACCTCACACATCCAGATGAAAGCCTGGAAGTCAGCTCAGTGGCTTTTGCCGGACAAGACATGATGATGAAAGGAAAGCAGGCAGATCAGGGTGTCTTGGGGGAAAAGTAAGCCTGCTGGATGCCACAGAAGAGAAGCCCCTGTGCAGAGAGGTCACTGTTCACCCCCTTGTGATGACCCAGGTTGGCTCTTAGCTGTGCCCTCTGTAGTGGAAGTTTGCATTCTCTGTCTCAATGCTTCAGTGCATGTAGCCTCACATTGCTCAAGTGAGGTGATTTCTTCTCCTTAAACTGCCAAAAACCAAGATGGAGAAATCATGATATCTGCCTGAAATGTACAGTGTGGAATCAAAATAAGGGAGCAACGTGACAGGGAAGAAGCCTGACAAATACAACCTTGGCCAAGCAGTCAAGGTTAACTTCAATGCTGAGGAATCATCCCTATATTATATACCATCAATTACATGTGATGAACTAGTGTTTTGCCTATTCTTCCTAACCCTTACCCTGAATTTAACCATGAAAAGAACACAAAGGAGGCAGATTTTTAAGGCAGTAATCTCCAATGCCTTCAATGATAGCTAAGAACATACAGAAACACTGAAGAAGATCACAAAATAATTTAACAGTAAGAAAAACATAAAGGAGGGAAATTTTAAAATATCCAGTGCCTTAATTATAACTCAGAGCATACAGAGACAGCTAAGAGCATCACAAAACATGCCCAAGAAAACAGTAATAAAAATTTCTGTCTGAAGTGTGATTATTATTAAACATTTAAGAAAATCAAATTACTTAATGATATAAACAGTATAAATTTGACTTCAATATGTTAAAGTTAAATTTGGATATGTATTTAAATTTTAAATTATTTATAACTCTCTTCACATTCCTCACTGCTAAAAACACTGTCTTAATTACCTTTTCTTCTTGCTGCAACAAATTACCTGACACCTAAAGTTAAAGGGGGAAAAGTTTACTTGGCTTACACATTTCAGTTCACAGTTAGCTTGCTCCCAGGCAGGGTGGCATGACACAGAGACATCACAAAATCATGAAAAACAGTCCCTGGAAAGCAGGTGGATAAGAGCAAGCAAGTGACCTTAGCAACTTCTTTTTGTCCCTTTTTATATTCCATATAGGATACCAGGATTAGGGTGCTGCCCGACCAATCAGTGGACTGATTTAGCAACCACACACCTTAAGTCCTAGCATCACACACTTCAGATCCAGGAACATCTGAAAAATCCCTACTGCCCAAGGCTTTGGGAAGGGGACATCTGGCACAAGCCATCATACACCTGCAAGTCAGAGGAAGAAAGGTATATTTGGGGTCACAATTTGCAGAGATTTCAGACAATATGTTCACACCAAGCAAGGGCAGCAAGGGAGAGGAAACACAGCTCAAGGCTTGGCAGGCAGAAAGTAGAGAGGGTCAGAGGAATGAGGAAAAGACACCCTTCCAGACCACACCCCAGTGAGCCACCTCCTTCAACCAGGCCCTGCCTCTCAACATCACACTGAGCTATAAACTTGCCCTTGATCCAGTCACTTCACACACAGCCCACTTCTAGGTGCATGAGACACTGTAGATATAAATCATATCAATAACTTCAGACTCAGTATCCACTTAAAATATTGATATTTCCTTTCTCCTGAACCACAAGGACATCATGAAAGTGTTCAATCCAGGTGCATAGTGCATCATCCTATGTGAAATAAAGAACTGGGAAACTGTCAATTGGCCTGGCCAGAGGATCACAGGGTAAATCCACTCTACCAAGGGGAATCACATTGCATGCAAGCTCCCAAGTTATGATTTATTCTGTTGTACAACTATAGACTTTGCTCTTATGGTCTAAAGTATAAAACTAATAGTCATCAAAATTTGTCAATTTCTAAATTTTTCTTGATATTATTATTGATAATTGTACTACGGCAGCTAGCATATCATATCTGCTCTAACTACTTGTTTTCCCCTGTAGTGGGACATAGGAGGGTAATAACCTCACCATAGCCTACACCTAAAGCCCGAGAACAGTGCTAAATGGAAATGAGCATCCCAATCTCAATTAATTGGGAAGGTTCTTGAGACAAACACAGACCAGGAATCTCCAAAACACAAGATATCCCTAAATAATAGACTCTTCCTGAAGTGGCATTTATAGGAGTTAAATAGCTACCTAGAATCAAAATTTCACAAAGTTGATCAGAGAAGTTAAAATAAAGAGTTCTTTCCAAAATAGAAAATGACCAGATGAAGGAACAAAATGGGATTTCAGGCCCCAGTCCACCCAGAACTGGTCCAGAAGACATTAGCATAGAAGAAATTAGAAGTCACACACCTGAAATCTCTGAGATGATTGCAAGTGAAGTAAAGAGACAAGTCCAAATGGGTAGAGAGCAAATTAGATCAGAAATAATCTGTCCAGCCGGGCGTGGTGGCGCATGCCTGTAATCCCAGCACTCGGGAGGCTGAGGCAGGAGGATTGTTGTGAGTTCGAGACCAGCCTGAGCTACAAAGTGAGCTTAACGCCAGCCTGAACTGCATAGCGAGACCCTGTCTCAAAAAGACAAAAAAAAAAAAAAAAAAAAAAAAAAAAAAAAAAAAAAAAAAAAAAAAAAAAAAAAAAAAAAAAAAAAAAAAAAAAAAAAAAAAAAAAAAAAAAAAAAAAAAAAAAAAAAAAAAAAAAAAAAAAAAAAAAAAAAAAAAGAAATAATCTGTCCATTAACAAAAAAGAAATCGCAACCATCTTGAAAGATTCCTGAGCATATCCAAAGAACACATGGATTAAAAAAAATAGAGAAGCATAGAAAAATGATGAAAACCTTGATTGAACAGTATGAAAAAGAAATACAATGCATGAAACACATTCAAAGAGATATCCAGGAAATTAAAAAGTCTATTAAAAGCAAGTGGCACCTTTTTGTTTTCTTTTTTCTGAACTGGGGACTGAACTCAGGCCCTTGCACTTGCCAAGGAAGCACTTATTCTACTGAGCCATCTCCCCAGCCTGCAAGACCATTTTCATGAAACTTTAGATAGACTTTCATACCTTGAAGTCATTGTTGCAGCTAATGAACAGAAAAGAAAATCTCTTAAAATCAAGAACCAGCAAATAGTACAATGGCTACAACATGATGCAAAGATGAACAACATAAGGTCGATAAATAGCTGCCAAGAAAAATGAAGTCAATGCAAATGACACAAAATTGTTTGAAGGAGTAATAGCAAAAGTGTACAAGCATGGGAAAATTATCTGACATATACATAAGTGAGTTATTTAGAACTCCAATTAGTATCACCAAAATAAATTGCAGAGCAATATATAATAATCAAATTTCAAAAAGATAAGCACAAGAACAACATATTAAAAGCTTCCAGAGAAAAGAAACAAATCACATATAAAGGAAATCCCATCAGAATCACAGCATATTTGTCAGTACAGAGCATTAAGTCAAGAAGAGTGTGGAGTGAATTATTTCAAGTCTTCAAAGAAAACAACTTTATACCCAGATTAATTTACTCTGCAAAACTGTCTTTCAAAGTTAATGGAAAAGTAAAATACTTTCATGACAAACAAATAAAGAAATGCATGACCAGCAAACCAACCCTACAAAGTATACTAACAGATATTCTGGAAAGAGATAAAACTGACGAGAATTCCAAGAATAACAATAGAAGGAAACTACCGAACAGGGCAAGTAATTAAACAGGAGAAATGTAGGGAACCAACAACAGGGAAATATAAGCAAAGATAAGTCAATACTGGGCTAGAGAGATAACTCCACAGTCTAAGCACCTACCTTGCAAGAGCAAGGACCCAGGTTCAATCCCCAGTACCACATGCTGCCGCAGAACCTTAGGTGCACCATGCTGGCCACTGAAGCTGGGTGTGGTGGTACACACCTGTAATTTCAATCAAACAAGAATTCAAACAGAATTTCTGGGAGACAGTGGAAGCTCTCAGAGAAAAATGTGTATCAATGAAGTCTCAAATTAGGGAAACAGAGCAAGAATAAATAAATACCTTTAATGTTACACCTCAATAAATACCTTAATTGCTCACCTAGAGAAAGAAGAACAAATCAAATCCAAAGCTCAAACAAAGGAAAAAATTATATAGATCTTATCAGAAAGTAATGGAATGGAGACAAGGAAAACAATACAAAAAATTAGTGAATCAACGTGCTGGTTCTTTGAAAACTTAAATAAATTTGATAAACCCATATCTAACCTCATCAAAAAAGGAAAGATAAAACTCAAATTCAAGCAATAAAGAACAGAAAGCATCAAATTACTGCAGAGCCAGTAAAAACTCAGAAAACCATCAATACCTACTTCAAAAATCTTTATTTTCATAGGATAGAAAACACAGAATAAATATGGATTAACAAAACTGAATTAAAAAGATATAAAAATAATTAATGAACCAATATCAGTTAATGAAATTGAAAATTTAATAAAAATTTAGCTAGCAACGAAAATCCCAAGTCCTGATGGGGTCACAGCTGAATTCTGTAACAAATTTAGAAAAAATTTATTTCCAGGTCTTCTCAAATTTTTTAATGAAATTGAAAGGGTAACAA
Organism: Ctenomys sociabilis; assembly: GCA_004027165.1. Classification (NCBI taxonomy): domain Eukaryota; kingdom Metazoa; phylum Chordata; class Mammalia; order Rodentia; family Ctenomyidae; genus Ctenomys; species Ctenomys sociabilis. Next base: position 8,705 of record PVKA01041740.1, read on the forward strand.
TTCTCCCAAACTCATTGCAGAAGGCAAGCATTACACTGACACCAGAACCAGAGAAAAACCCGAGTTAAAAAAAAAAACCTACAGGTCAATCTCCCTATTGAACAAAGTGGAAAAATACTCAGTAAAATACTATCAAATAGAATGCAGCAAAACATCAGGAAGATTATACACCCTGACTAAGTGGGATTCATCCCAGGGATTCAATGATTGGTCCAACATATGCAAATATGTAAATGTAATACACCATTTCATTTCAATCTGATAAAAGCCATCTATGACAAACCAATAGCCAACATTATTCTAAATGGACCCAAACTTAACACTCTGAAATAATATACAAGACAAGGGTGTCTAGTGCCAACGAGATAGGTCAGCACCCTGGCAAGTGCATGGTGCTGAGTTCAAGCCATGGTACAAAAAAAAAAAAAAAAAAAAAAAAGATCTACTATCACCACTCCTGCTCAATATATTTCAGGAAACATTAGCCAGAGCAATTAGGCAAAAAAGAGAAATAAAAGGAATACGAATTAGAAAGGAAGATGTTAAATTAGCATTATTCTCAGGCAACATGACACTCTACATGAAAGACACAAAAAACTCCGCCAAAAGATTGATAGAATTAATTTAAACATTCAATAGTATAACAGAATACAAAATCAACACCACAAAAGCAATAGCATTCCTCAACACAACAACAAATTCTCTGAAAGAAAAATTAGGGAAACAAAAAGCTCCACAATATTATCCAAAAATATGAAATATTTAGGAATTGATCTAACCAAAAAAAAGAGATGTATACAATGAAAATTATAATATTCTAAAAATAGTGATTGAAGAAGATTTAAGAAAATTAAAAGCCATTCCTTGCTCATAAAAGAAAGAACCAACATTGTGAAAATGGTTATACATCCAAAACTCTCATATAGATTTAATGCAACCCTGATCAAAATACCATTAGTTTGTCTCACAGATCTAGAGAAAAACAATTCTAAAATTCATTTGGAAATAGAAAAGATTTCCAATTGCAAAGGCAAGCCTAGCCATCAAGGGCAAAACAGGAGTCATTATAATTCCTGATTCAAAATTATACTACAAAGCTACTGTGATAAAAATCAGCATGGTACTGGCAAAAGAAAAATAAGACCAGAAGATTAATGGATCAGACTAGAAAATACAAACACAATTCCAAACACTCAGCTGCCTTATCTATGATAAAGGGGCCTAATATGTTCACTAGGAAAAAGATCACTCTTTAACAAATAATGCAGGAAAAATTGGCTCTACACAAGCCAAAAACTAAAACTAGACTGGGTCTACTACCATGCACTAAATTAAAGCAAAAATGGGTTAAAGATCTAAACATTAAAACAGAAACACTAAATCTACTGGAAGACAAAGTAGGAATAATTCTTGAAGAGAGAGGGGTAGGCAGAGAGCTCATGAACAAAAACAAACTGTACAGGAAATACTTCAAATAACCAACAACCAGGGTTTCAACTTACTGAAGTTTTTGAATATCTAAACAAATCACCAACATAGTGTGAAGAAACCCCACAAATTAGGGGAAAATATTTAAACAACAGTCATTCATGCAAAGGATATCTATCTAGAATGTATAAAGAACATTTTTAAAAATCAGGTCCTCAAAATTCAAAGATCAATCCAAAAATGGGCATCTGAGATGAAAACACACTTCTTAAAGGAAAAAATACAAATGGCAAATAAATACATGAAAATACTGGTCATTCAAGAAGTTCAAATTAATACAACACTGAGATTCCATCTCACCCCAGAAAGAATGATAGTCATAAAGAACTCAACTAATAAAAAATGCTGGAGGGGCTGCAGGGAAAAAGGCACCCTTCTCACCTGGTGGTTGGAGTGTTGACTGACACAACTTCTGTGGACTTCAGTGAGAAGACTATGCAAAAAACTAGGATTAGAGGTCCCATTTGACCCAAGTTTTCCCCTTCTCAACATTTTTCCAGAAGAGCTGAAAACATCATATTATCACAATATATGTGCACCCAAGGTTATAGAAGTGCAGTTTATCATAGTTAAATCTTGGAAACAACTGAAATGCCCATCAACTGAGGAAAGGATAAAAAGAGTGAGCTATTCTTATACAATGGAGTATTACTCAGCTATAAAGAAAGATAAACTTGAGGCTTCTTATAGGTAAATTGATGCAACCAGAGGCTATATTCATAAGTGAACTAAATCAGACCCACATGTATAAACATCATATTGTCTTCCTAGTGTAAGAACCGAAGAGTAAATAAAATCTGAAAGGTATAATAAATGCAATAAAGGAAACTGCACAAAATGAATAAACAATTGGGATTACAAAAGGAATAAAGAAAGAAAAAAAATGGAAAAAATAACATACATATATACACAGAATAGCTAAGATAGTTGTACCACTTATTTGAAGGTAACAGTTAATGCCTAAATTTTTTTTTAATTTTATTTGTTTGTATATGGTAATCTGAGCAACTACACTGAAGACAACAATGTACAATATAATAACCACTGCTGAATTCCTATCTTTTTTATTTTTTTTTAATTGTGTATCTTTTCTAATGTCTTTGCAATTGTTTTTTATTATCCTCAAAATAAAATATTGACATTTTTACTTTGGAAAACTTCTTCTGTTGAAGATAAAATATAGCAATGCTAAGGGAAGAGCTCACATTAAATAAGGAAATTTAACATAAAGAAAAATTTGAGCAAATCAACAAAGAAAATATGCTACTAATTAGTAGAATCCATTTATTATTTTTTAAGTCATACAAAACAAAATTCTAATAGTAGGTTCTGTGTAAGTAAACTGCAAAACATTCAAAAGTACCACACAAAATGGTCAATTGATTGTCATTACTCAAAATGTACTTCAAAGCTAGGGGGAAAATGATAAAATAGATACTTATAGTTGAAAAAGAAATAATCCAGACTGGTGTTGTTCCACTATCCCAATTAAAAATGTGATAGAGGGCTGGGAATATAGCTCAATGGCTCAGTGCCTGCCTGGCAAGTGCAAGGTTCTGAGTTTGATTCCTGATGCCAAAAATAAACAAATAAGCAAATAAATAAATAAGTAAATAAGTCAAACTTTAAATTTGTAAGGAATCAAGTGTGTGTGTGTGTGTGTGTGTGTGTGTGTGTGTGTGTGTGTGATTTTCTCTTCTAAAAGGACATTCAAACAGATGGATAGATGGACAGGTGGATGGGTAGATATTTGAATGGAGGATTGTTTAGAAGGACAGATAGTTGATTCATGGATAACAAATGGTTGTTAGACATAAAATAACCAGATTCAAAGGAATTATCAAACAATATGAAAATTTACAAAGGTCCTTTCAAGGAAACAATTCAAAATAGGTATGTTAAAAACTACAGAGTATGTCTGCAATGTCCAGAGGCTGTGTATATCATGGAGCTAAAGCGATGCCAGGACTGAGAACACAGAACAACTGAGGTAAGTCATATAAACAAGCTGTTCCAGCTCAGAGAATGCAGGGCACCCTGAGGCAAGCCAAGCAATCAAGTTGCTAGGCAGAGGGCTTTCTTTTGACAATAGCCTCTTGGTGTATAAATAAATGTGCAGCAGTAGGTGGGTGGTTCTTCTCCTCCCATCAGGAGAGAGGCCTCCAACTGAGCCCAGCCTTCTGTTCTCAGACTCTTGCCTTCACTTCTTCATGCTCCACCTTCTGCACCATCCCCACAGGAAGTTCAAGAGTTTCCCTGGACCCAGTGCATTAAATTGCATTAAAAGATTTCAAATCAGTCACCTTCTTTCAGTGGAATATAGTAGGAATGAAGTGCATGAAGCAAAAATACAAAAGAATTTATGCTTTCATTTCCTTCAGGTTTTTTAGTATATCAGTTTTTAAAAAATCACTTGTGTTTTGGTAGTTCACACTGTATACAGTAATATATGTGCAATGTGAATCCCTGTAGAAATTTCAGGGAGCCAAGAAAATGAAGTTAAGACCAAATAGCAAAAGTAGTGGGCTGGGGAAATAGCTCAGTGGAATAGGCACTTCCCTGGCAAGTGCAAGGGCCTGAGTTCAATCCCTGGTTCCTAAAAAAAAAAAAAAAAAAAAAGACACAAAAGTAATAATAATGTGATATCCCAATAGTAAGAAATAGATAAAGCCATCATTATGTACCTGACATTAATTTTATCTCTAACACCTGAGAAAATAAAGATTAATGATGTACAAACACTTCAAAAGCTGAAAATTCTAATATGTTCAATCTCGTGATGATGAAGAATACAAATAAAGAATAGGTTTCACATTGTGACATCAATTATAAGGAAATAATGAAAACTAAAATGGTTTAACAACTGCTAAAAATATGATAGGAAAAATGGGTCAAGACTAACTGTGGTGGACAGTCTTAATTTTTAGCTATTTGAACTTTTATAAAAAAGTCAAATCTAATAATTTCATAGCTATAAAATGCGAATGAAGTTTCTTTTTAATATCAATTGTGTTAGTACACATTTATTCATAAAACTAATATGAATGTTGACTATGAGCAGGAGTTGAGTTAACATATAAAATTAGCATTTCTTAGAAAGTGAATAATTTGTATGTAACTAAAATTTCAATACACTGCAACAACAATGATGATGGTTAGATGTAATATTCTACTTGACATGAAGATAATGTAAACTAAATTTTTGTTTTTCATCACTCAAAAGTTGCTTATTTTTTAACTTCATAAAGTCCTTCCAATCCCCAAGGTCTTAGGAAACATGAAATTGACCTACTTTTGCACCTCAGAATAACACCTGCAATTATGATGCTAGTTGACATCATTTACTTCAGTACATTATGTAGATTAGCTTTCAAAATGCTAAGCAGGATGTTTTATTCCCTGAGCACCTGTCCTACCATTTTATCTTTTATATCAAAAACTCAAAGCAGTTTTACTTCTCTGGAACAATAATACTAAAGAAAATAAGTCATCATAGCACCATAATCCAGAAAATAAATCCCTGAAACTAAGTCACTGAGGAAATTTGACTCACCAGAATCGAACACCTTGCACTATAATTAAGTCAAATTAAAGGAAAAGAGATGATGTTGAAAAATGTGTTCAATTCCTCCACTGCCCAGAATGGTCACATCAATTATACAGCCAGAGAATGTCCTTCACTTAAAAGTGCTTGCCTCCCTGCAGGCAATAAAATACACAACACAGAAGCTTCTGGAAAGCACCAAGTGCTTACTGTCTTTTCAGACTTTACCCTCTTTTAAAACATTTTATAGTCTTTGCATTTAGGTCAAGTTATTTGAGAGCTTAGCTAGGTTATTTTTAAAATTTCTTAAACATTTAATATAGGACTAAAGTTGTAAAATATATTACTTGAGAGACTATTTTATTGAAGAAAGGGAGACCACATCTATTAACAGTCTTTCATTCCAATGATGTCATAGGAAGAAAAGTATGGTATTTATGTGGAAGAAATATCACTTACAAGAAAATAAAAATAACTGCTTTGTCAATAAAAGTAGCTATGTTATCAGTTTCTTTGGTCACTTGATGTTTCATATACTTTTGCCCAGGGCAATATTATATGTCATAGACTTTTAACAATGAATCAGAATAAGCACTTCAACCCAGGCTGATTCTAGCAAAGACAGTAAATATAAAAGAAGGTGTGCATTTTATTCTCCTAGAGTAATAAAAATAATGTCATATTTATTTGAGATGGTTTTCAAAATAACAGGAATAATTTATAAGTGAATTTCTATTTTCACAAAAAAAGAACTTTCAAAGTTGAACAATTACTGTAGAAGAAAAAGTTCATACAGTGCTAAGCACATAATTCACATACTTCATACTGAAACTTAACATAATCTGCAGCTGTTATAGAATAGTATTATCAGAGCGATTATTGGAGGTGAGTACCTTTTGAAAAATTTTACAATTTATCTTAAAAATAACAAAATTTGTTGGGCATGAAAATGACAAAGCAGCTGTCTATAAGCATCTAGGTATCATTTTTCTTGTGCAGTACTAGGGATTGAACTCAGGACCTTGCACTTGCCAGGCAAGCACTTATTCTACTGAGCTATCTTCACAACCTAGGTATCATTTCTGTGCAGTAATTTTTTATTTTTCCAGAAATACACATAGTGATAGACACAGTAAATACAGTTTAACATACCTTTCATGGTTTTGTATATGCTTCCCATCTTTAATAAATGACTTAAGACAGCTTTATTTTGATTGAAATTATCCTTTAAATAAATCCCATAACAAAATATACTTAATGTGAATCAACAGACATTGTATTGACAACATCAAAACAAAAATAGATAAATTTTATCAAATCAATATTCATTATCAGCTTCCTTAACATTAACTTATACCTCCCAGTACTACTCTAATTACATTATGTGAGTCTACATGATAGAATATTCACAATAAAACACAAATTTCCTACAGGGATTAGTTAAAATTAACTGCTTCTATATAAAAGCCGAATCCTAAAGAAATAAAGTCACTGAATAAAAGACAAGAGGAAATCAACTTTGCCATGTGCAAAGAAGTTAAATGGTTTGAAAATAGTACAGATCCTTGATGCATACTAAGAAAGTTAGATCGAAATGAAGTGCTTGATGAGGGTTTGGGTTTAGCTTTTTCCTTTTCCTAAAGAAGTACAAATCCTCAGGAAATCTCCATAACCCTCTTTCCATTTACTGATGGATACTTACTGATGTGTACAAATTCAACAAGTAGAACAATGTAATTCTCGAATTAAAGCTATTCATTGAATCCTGAAGGAACTCTGAGGTTCTCTTCTCACTGCTGTTCCAAATACCTAAAGTCCACAGGGAAGGGAGGAAAGTGCACAATGAGCAGATGTTTCTGTTCCTGCTCAGCTGGCTCCAAGGTAGGGCAGCTTGGAAAGGGCATGGCACAGGAGAATCCATGACAAGGCAGGTGAAAAGCATCCAGCAGAGATCCTTCCTTTCCCTTTTCATTCAGTTCAGGTTACAAGCCACCCACACCAAGGGCGGGCCTTCTATTATCTACTTCTAGACCGGTGCTAGCCCAATCAGTGAGCTAATCCATTCATCACTAACCAGTATCACACTCCAACAGGACAGCCACCCCTGTCATTTAATTTTATTTAGAAAAGAGTGATAACTGCTGCCAGATATGGTGTTTTTTTGTTGGCCATACAAATGCTCCTAATAATTACTACATCTATCTTTATTGCTTTAAGAAATATCTTCATTCTTCCAGGTAAATGCAAATAAAAAGAGAAATTATTTATACAAATCAAGGAATTATGTTGTCACTACATATTCTGAATAAACTAATCCATAGTAAACAAACTTCATTTAGAGTTAAGACTTTTGAATTGGTATTGTTTTATAAATAAAAATTAATACTGTTTGGTGAGAGTTTGGTTATATTGATCAAATAATTACAAGTCAAGTTTCTTCCAATAATTTTTAGGAATTTTAGTTATATGAGAAAGAAGTAAAACCATATGTTAACTCAAGACTGTGGTTGCATATATAAATACAATAACTTAATAATGTTTAAATATATCAGAACACTGATGTAAAAAAATTCTGTTGCATATAAAAATATAACCATCCTACACCATATTTAGAAAATAAGCAAAGCACTTAAATAATACTCTGCACCTGAGATCAAATGCAAGTCACTCTATTTATGTTACACAAAAAAATGTAACAAGACAATGAACGAAGTTTTGTCATATCTTTGCACATCATAGTAGTGTACATTTTACAAACCACAGGTCGAGTTAAGAAAGAAAAGATGTCACTAGTTGAGTTAGGAATTATATAAAACTGTAAGTTCTTCAATCAGCAGAATGCAATTATGTTCCAGATGTTCAGAAAGGTTACATTGAAATTAACCCTGTATCCAAATACATAAATACTGAATAATTTTATAGAAAGGAATGTGGCACTACCATTCAGAAACGTTATTCAGACATCAACTTTTATGGTGATGATAGGTGTATAGATTATACCCATGGAGATATATGTTTCATTACAGTTAAAAATAAATATTGTAGAGTTTATTATAATCTAAAATGCATAGTTTTCCTTCAATAAAATAGCTTGATTCAGAAATACAACATCTAGAGGAAACTTTGAAATTTAGAGTGAGATATTTATGAGTCTTTAAAAAGTGATTTGTGGATTATGTCAAAACCTAAGCATTTCATATTTGTAAGAAAATGCCTATCAACAGTTTTAACATTTTAAATCATTAGTAAGTGTACCTTTGTTTTCTTACCTACCATTTTTCTTTGGCAAACATTTTGCACTTTGTTGGACTTACGATACTGAGAATATTGTCTCCATCAAATCCTACTTTTCCTTATATGTTCTTTTCTGTTACCTTCTTCCATATATTTCTGTGAAAATGTTAGTATGACATATGCAGTGTTAATTAGTGACATATTTACAATTTTCAATTAAAGTTGATGATGGCCATATAATGATGTTGCTCACCAGCTGGGTGGCTTGCAAGTCTGGGAAAAATGTTGATCAAGAATCAAAGAGGGATAAGGAAGGCTCAATGGAACACCTGCAACTGTGAACTTATGTATCAGCAAGGGTTATGAAAGCAAGTGGGCTGTAGGAATGATCAACACTTGAGAACTTAACTGAATATGAAATCTGAGAAAATAAAAGGACAAAAAATGGCCCAGAGATTTGTAACTTATAACAGCAAATGAAAAGGATATTTCTAACATGGTAATTTTTTTTAAATCTTTTGGGAAGAAAAATTGTGAATTTGGCAGGACATATTTAAAGTTAAGTTCTCTGCTAACATCCGTCTAGTAGGTAATTATGTGTACGAAGCCCAAGAACAGAGCAAAAATTGCAGCTAAGAAACCAATTTTGCTGGAAGCTGAAGACTAAGGTTCAAATATGCTCAAAACAACAACAAAAAAACTTATATACCAACACATGTACTTTATATTTCCTATGTGGTCATTGAAGTCTTCTCAGGGTTTATCTTGTAGACCTGTACATTATTCTGTAGTTCCTTTGTCTGTGTCATCCATGTGGATGAGTCACGGCCAATGCTTGACCAGATTGCTCTCTGTGAAAGCCTGAGAGAAAGTTTTCTCTTCATGTGACTCTCCCCAGGCACACTATAGAACTTCAATCTCTTTCCTCTGTGGCTCCACAATCTCCTTGCTCAGAAAATTTGGAGCTCACC
>PVKA01041741.1:6307-17981 GCA_004027165.1 Ctenomys sociabilis
AAAAAAAAAAAAAAAAAAAAAAAAAAAAAAAAAAAAAAAAAAAAAAAAAAAAAAAAAAAAAAAAAAAAAAAAAAAGAAAGAGAACAGTGCAGAGCTCAATAGGCCACCTGTGGCTGAGAATGGCTGGCCTATTCCCATCCTGGATACATAGTAAAACTAAAAGCTTTCACTCACACAAAATGACACCAGGACTGAGATAATAAACAGCAGTCAGAACTTGAAAGACAACACAAGATACTGTTTCCAGAGTGGCTTTCTACATTCAATAGTTTGTGAGTGATCTTGATCCAGTCACCACAATTGCAGAATGAGAGCTGTCAGAGATGCCATTCTAGAGAATGTCTCAGCAATGAAACCCGAATCTCACAACAGCCCCTTGGCTGCAAGAGAGATTCAACACTGTCAATTTCCCAGAGCGCATAAGGAAGTATAGCCATAGCAGACAGCCAGCAGTTGGAGAGCAGGCTAGAGGGAGTCCCACTGTGGAGATAGCGCTAGTGAACACTAAACATGCTCCCGTGGTCAGAGGCTAGGATCAGCGTAAGTTACACAGGACTAGATGGAAGGTCACGTTGGTACCTTGTTCCCCCAAATACAGATGTCTGCATGCAACACCCTTTTGGGCAAGGACAACCACCTTAGGCTACTAGCGTGAACAGAGTTAGGTTTTGGCTTGAGTTCCACTCCTTATTCCTAAGCTGTGGAAAAGAGTCAAGAGAGTGTGCGCCCTGTGAGTGAGACCCCCTGGGCTGCCAGACCCTGAATTGACCAAGAGCATAGGCCCAGCGTGTGAGTGAGAGGGCCTGGGGCCTCCGGACTCTGAATCCACCCTGAGTGCGGGCCCAAATTCTGAGTGAGACCACCCAGGCCGCCTGGTCCTAAAGCGACCCAGAGCACAGGCCCAGCATGGGAGTGAGACCGCCCAGGATGCCACACCCTGAATCAACCCCCAGGGGAGGCCCAGGGTAGAACCCTTCAGCAGAACTCCCTGCAACGAGGCTAGAGACAAGAACCACCCAGCTGATTCAGGAGCAGAACATCTTGCCAGTGTGACACAAAGGGTTCACCTGCAAGGCAGCAGGAAGAAGTGGAGCACAGCAGGCAGAACCAAGCCACACACACCTGAAGCAGTTTGAACTTCACAGATTTGGACCTGCTGCTAAGGTAATAACTCTATCTAACCTTTACACCAAAGGTCAAATACCTGTGGTATAAAAATGACAAAGAGAAGAAACAAAAGCAGGCTTAGGCCCCGAGTCCACCCAGTGCAAATGCAGAAGACACTATCATAGAAGAAATTGGAAATCACACGCTTGAACTTCTAAAGAATACACTGTTTAAAAAAAATAGAGCAGAATATAGAAATGATGGATCCCCTGAATAAGCAATATAGGAAAGAAATAGAATGTATGAAACAGATCCAAAGTGATATACAGGAAATTAAAACCTCAATCACAGGCTGGCAAATCCACTTGAGTGAAAGTGAAAACACACTTTCTGACACCATTAAAGACACCATTTCAGCTAGTGAAAAAGTAAGCAAAGATCTCTTAAAAACAACTACGATGGAGGAAAAAATAATTCAACACCTGCAAGATGATGCAAAGATGAACAACATGGGAATAATAGGCATCAGTGAGAAGGAAGGAGTCAATACAAATGATATAAAAATAATATGGGGAGAAGTAATAGCAGAAAACTTCCTAAATATGGGGAAACAGTCTGACATTAAGGGAACTGAAGCATACAGAAATCCAAATAACATCAACCAATTAAAACCAAGCCCAAACATATCATAATCAAGATCCCAGAAAATCAGCACAGGCCCAGACCCAGCACAGCTCGGCCTGTGAGTGAGAGCTCCAGGCCCCCCCGCGCCAGAGAGACATTTCCCAGAAATCTCCGGTTCTGGCCCACGGCCTCGGACCCAGCACAGCTTGGCTGACCCAGCACAGCCTACCCGGTGAATGAGAACATCCATTATCCTTTTGGGGGCCCAGCAGACTCACCAAAGCCCAGACCCACCCACCTAGAGAGCGACCTGCCTGAGACACGAGTGCCGACTCTGGAAACATTCCTGATCCTCGCCCCAAAGCCAGCCAAGATAGTAGGAATTTTCAAGACTCACTCTGCAACCCGGTTCGGTTTGTGCTCACCTGAACAAGGAACCAATAGCAGAGAACCACAGGAAGTGTAGCAAAAAGAAACTGAACACAACAGATAGATCCAGGCCATGCATAACTAGATAATCTCAAACTTAATAGACTGGAACCCGAATCTCATTACATGCTAAGGTTATAGCTGCAGCAAAGCTCTACACCAAAGGTCAGAGGTCAGTGCTACTCAAAATGACAAAGACAAGGAAAAAATGTTATCTCAGGCCTCAAGTCCACCACTAAGTGCAGAGGACACTAGCTCAGCTGAAATGAATGAATTAACAGATACGGAAGCAAAGGAACAACAGCAGAAAGGTATAGAGGAATTCAGATGAGAACTAATTGCTCAAATAAAAAAGAAATATCTGACTACATAGCATCTGAAATAAAGAATAAAATGCAGAAATATCAGGGGGGAAACCAGTGCTCACACAGAACAAGTGCAGAGAGCACTATTCTAGCTGAAATGTATGAATTAACAGCATCTGAAGCAAAGAAACAACAGCAGAAAGGTCATGGAGAAATAATCTCTGAAATAAAAAAAGAATTCTTTGAAAAAAAAAGAATTCTTTGAAATCATAGCATCAGAAATACAGAAACAAGTCCGGAAATATAAAGAAGAAACTCAACTTGGAAGAAACTCTGCAGAAAAAGAATTAATAACTACCTCTAAAGAAGACATGGATAAAAATATAGAGGAGAGCAGAAATACGACAGATTCCTTGAATGAAGAATACAGGAAAGAAATACAATGCAAGAAACAGAGTCAAAGAGATACAGAAGAACTAAAAATATCCATCACAAGTCCACAAAACCATTTGAGTGAAAGCGAAGACAAAGTTGCAGATCTTCAAGATGCTGGTGCAGCTAGTGAAAAAGTCAGAAAGAATCTCTTAAAAACAACAAGGATGCAGAAAAAAATAATCCAACACCTGCAAGATGATGCCAGGATTAACCATGTGAGATTAATTGGTACCACTGAGAATGAAGGAGTCAATACAAATGACATAAAACAAATTTGGGGAGAAGTAATAGCAGAAAACTTCCCAAATATGAGGAAACAATAAAGTATTCAGGTCATTGAAGCATACAGAACACCAAGTAACTTCAACTCAAGTAAAAACACCCCGAGACATATAATAGTCAAGATCCCAGAAATCCAACATAAAAATAATATATTAAAAACTGCTAGAAAGAAGAAGCAGATGACATTCAAAGGAAAACCCATCAAAATTGCAGCTGACTTCTCTATACAAACCAGGAAGGCAAGGGGAGCACGGAGTACTGTTCTGCAAGTCCTGTAGGAAAAAAAAATCCAGCCCAGTCTATTATGCCCTGCAAAACTCTCTTTCATGTTTGATGGAGAAGTGAAATACTTCCACAACAAAGAACAGCTAAAGAATTTCTTTTTTTTCGTCTCTTTGAGACAGGGTCTCACTATGCAGTTCAGGCTGACCTTAAGCTCACTTTGTAGCCCAGGCTGATCTCGAACTCACAACAATCCTCCTGCCTCAGCCTCCCATGTGCTGTGATTACAGGCATGCTTCACCATACCAGGCCAGTTAAATAATTTCATGAAGACAAAGCCATTCCTATACAGGCTGCTGAAAGATATTCTACAGAGAGACCACAATGACCAGAACTGCACGAATGAGAACAGAAGGAAGCCACTAAACAGGACGGACAATTAAACACAGGATACAAAGGAGTAAACAACAGCAGGTAAATATCATGACAAACATAAGTCAACATATTTCAATTATAACCATCAATGTAAATGGACTCAATTCACCAATTAAGAGAAATTGACTGGCACAGTAGATTAGGAAACAAAATCCAACAATATGCTGCATACAAGAAACACACTTAACTCAAAAGGACATTCATAGGCTCAGAGTCAAAGGAGGGAAAACAAAACTACATGCTCCAGCACCTCAGAAAAAACAAAGAGTAGCAATTCTGTTCCCAGACAGTCTCAACTTCAAACCAAGAAAGATCAAATGGCCATTACATATTCGTCAGGGGAAAAATTCAAAAGCAAGAAGTAACACTCATAAATATCTATGCAACAAACACAGGAGCACCCAACTATGTAACACAAATCTTAATGGACATGAAAAACTTAATGTTTAAGAACACAATCGTAACAGGAGACCTTAACACACCCTTATCTCAAAAAGATAGGTTAACCAGACAAAAAAAAATTGACAAGGAAGTAGAAGAACTAAACCAGAGCTTGGAACAAATGGACCTGGTGGACATATACAGACTGTTTCACCCAACCACAAGTGAATACATATTTCTTTTCAGCTGCACATGGGTCATTTTCCAAAACAGACCACATACTAGTCCAGAGGTCATGTGTTAGTATATGCAAGAAAACAGAAATTATCTCATGCATATTATCTGACTACACTGAAATGAAACTGGAAATAAGTGACAAAAGAAACCAGAAGAACCCACTAAATTCATGGAAATGAAACAACACCCTAACAGCAATCAAGGGGACACAGAAGAAATTAAACAAGAAATACAACAATATCTACAATTCAATGAAAATTCAAGAAAAATTTACTGGAAATTATGGGATGCCATGAAAGCACTTCTCAGAGAAAAAATCATAGCTATGAACTCACAAATTAGGAAAACAGAATGGGAACAAATAAACACCCTAATGTTGCACCTCAGAAATCTAGAAAAAGAAGAGGAAATGAAACCCAGAGCACAAAGACAGGAAAAAATCATAAAGATTAGAGCAGAAATTAATTAAATTGAGATGAAGAAAACAATTGAGATGATCATCAAGAAGATCATACCCCATGACCAGGTAGGATTCATCTCAGGGATGCAAGAATGGTTCAATACTTGAAAATGTATAAATATAATACACTATAATAATAGACTGAGTTCTAAAAACCACATGATCATCTCAATTGATTTAGAGAAAGCTTTTGACAAAGTCCAACACTCATTCATATTGAAAGTTCTACAGAATATTGGAATAGATAGACTCTACCTTAACTTGATAAAAGCCAACTATGACAACCCAAAAGCTAATATAACCCAAAATGGGGGAAAACTGAAATCTTTTACTCTTAAATCTGGTACAAGACAAGGATGTTCTTTATCACCTCTCCTATTGAAAGAATCCACAAATCAAAAAGTGGGTTCTTTGAAAGACTAAATAAAGTTCATAAGCCTCTAGCCAACCTCATCAATAAGCGGAAAGAAAAAATTCAAGTACATACAATGAGGAATAAAAAGGGTGAAATCACCACAAACCCAGTGGAAATTCAATAGATACCAATAGTTACTTCGAGAATCTTTACACTCAAAGAATAGAAGACACAGAAGAAATGGACAGATTCCTACAAAGATACAAATTACCAAAACTGAACCAAGAAAATATAACAACTCTCAATGGGCCAATAAAAGCCAACAAAATATGAAACGTAATAAAAATTTTACTGACAAGGAAAAGTCCAGGTCCTGATGGATTCACAGCTGAATTCTACAAGAAATTTATACAAGGTATAATCCCTACACTCCTCAAACTCTTCAATGAAATTGAAAAGGAAGCAGTTCTCCCAAAATCATTTCTGGAGACAAGTATTATACTGATTCCAAAACCAGGTAAAGACAAAACCAAAAAGAACTACAGGCCAATTTCCCTCAAGAACATAGATGCAAAAATACTGAGTAAAATCCTAGCAAATAGAATACAGCACATCATCAAGAAGATCATACAACATGACCAGGTAGGGTTCATCCCAGGGATGCAAGAATGGTTCATGTTCGAAAATCTATAAATATATTACACTATAATAATAGACTGAGATCTAAAAACCACACAATCATCTCAACTGATTTAGAGAAAGCTTTTGACAAAGTCCAACACTCATTCATGTTCAAAGTCCTACAGAATATTGGAATAGATAGACTCTACCTTAACTTGATAAAAGCCAACTATGACAACCCAAAAGCTAATATAACCCAAAATGGGGGGAAACTGAAATCTTTTACTCTTAAATCTGGTACGAGACAAGAATGTTCTTTATCACCCCTCCTATTCAATATAGTCTTGGAATCCTTAGCAACAGCCATTAGAAAGGAGGGAGTAATAAAGGGAATAAGAATAGGTAAAGAAGAAGTTAAATTATCAGCATTTGCAGATGACATGATACTTTACTTGAAAGACCCAAAAATTCCTCCAAGAAACTACTATAACTGATATGGAAATTCAGTAACATATCAGGATACAAAGTCAGTACTCAAAAGTCAATAGCATTCCTCTACACAGATAACAAACACACTGAGAGAGAAACAATAGAAACAATACCTTTTAGAATAGCACCACGGAAAATGAAATACCTTGGAATTCACTTCACCAAGGAAGTCAAAGATCTTTTAATGGAAAATTACAGCACCCTAATAAAAGATATTGTAGAGGATATCAGAAAATGGAAAGATATTTCCCATTCCTGGATAGGAAAATCCAACCTTGTGAAGATGGCCATACTCCCAAAATTGTTGTACAGATTTAATGCAATCCCTATTAAACTGCTACCAACATACCTCATAGTCATAGAGAAATCATTCCTAAATTTATTTGGAACCAGATTTGGCAATCCTGGCCAACAATGACAAAGCAGGAGGCATTACAATTCCTGACTTCAAATTATACTACAAAGCCACTATTAAAATCAACATGGTATTATCAATGAAATAGACCTGAGAATCAGTGGAATAGATTAGAAGATGCAGAAGCCTCTACAATCACTCATCCACCTGATCTTCAACAAAGGGGCCAAACACGTTACTGGAAGAAAGATGGGTTCTTTAATAAATGGTGCTGGAAAACCTGGCTTTCTACATGCCAAAACTAAAACTTGACCCAGATCTATCACCATGCACTAAGCTAAAGTCAAAATGAATTAAAGATCTAAACATTAAAACAGAAATAATCACCTGGAAGAGAAAGTAGGAGGAACTCTTGAAGATATAGGGATAGGCAAACAGTTAATGAACAAACATGTATTCACACGGGAAACACTTGAAAGAATTTACAACTGAGATCAACTCTTATTGAGAAGGTTCTGCATGTCAAAAGATATTGTGAACAAAGTGAAAACACAATCCATATATTTTGAAAAAGTCTTAACTAACAAGCACTCAGACAAAGGTCTGCTCTCTAGAATTTATAAAGAACTAAGATATAGCCGGGCATGGTGTCGCATGCCTGTAATTCCAGCACTCGGGAGGCTGAGGCAGGAGGATTGTTGTGAGTTCGAGACCAGCCTGAGCTACAAAGTACAAAGTGAGCTTAAGGTCAGCCTGAACTGCATAGTGAGACCCTGTCTCAAAAAGAAAAAAAAGAAGAAGAACTAAGATATATTAGCGCCCTCAGATTTAAAGACCCAATCCATAAATGGGCATCTGAGATGAATACACACTTCTCAGAGGACAAAATTAAAGAAGCAAATAAATATAGGAAAGAATGCTCCACACCACTAGCCATCCATGAAATGCAAGTTAAAACACTGACATACCATGTCACTCCAGAAAGAATGGCTATCATAAAGAAATCAAACAGCAACATATGTTGGAGAGGATGTGGAGAAAAGGGAACACTTCTCCACTGCTGGTGGGAATGTAGACTGGTGCAAGCATTGCGGAGATCAGGGTGGAGACTCCTCAAAAGAGTAGGACTGGAAATCCCATTCAAGCCAGCTATCCCCCTACTGGGAATTTTCCCAGAGGAAGAGAAAGCATCATATCATAGTGATATATGTGTACCTATGTTTATAGGAGCACAGTTTGTGATAGTAAAGTCTTGGAAACAACCAAGATGTGTGTCACATAAGGAATGTTTGAAAATGATGTGGTAGTTCTATACAATGGAATATTACTCAGCTATAAAATACAATAAACTTGAAGCATTCATACTGAATTGGATGCCACATGAACATATACTCATAAGTGAAATAAACCAGACACACATGTGCAAATATCCTATAGTCTCCCTAGTATGATAAATCAAAAGAAGTAATACAAATTGAAATATATAACAACAATAAAGAAATTTAGTCAGATAGCATAAACTGAACTGCATATGTTGCACTGTAATAATCAGTTTCTCTTCTGGATGGTTAGCAACCCATGTTTGCAGATTAAAAATTGGAGAAATGGAAGGGCTCCAAGGTCAGCCAGCATTTAGGCCCTAGCCTTTCAAGGTCAGTGAAGACTCACAACATAGGAGAACCTGTTCTGTAACATCATGGAATTCAGTTGTGCCCCAAATTTTCCGATCAAGGAGTTTTTGGAGCCACAGAGCAATGCGACCAATGATGTCTAGAGTGCCTAAGGAGAGACACATGGAAAGAAAACTTTCTCTCAACCTTTCACAGAGAGCAAATTGGTCAAGCAATGGCTGTGACTCATCCACATGGCTGACACTGACAAAGGATCTACAGAGTGAGGTACAGGGTTACACCATGAACCCTGAGGAGACTTGACTGACCTCATCAGATACAAAACTCACATTTTTTGTTATATAGGTCTTGTTTATCTTGTTTATCTCAGTCTTAGCCATCCAGCAGAAAAGTATAAAAACGAGGTATATAAAATAAGGCCATAATAATAAGCTGAGCTGTAAATGGCTCTAGTCAACAACTTCTTCAGATAACCCACTATTGTTATGGACTGCTGGACTGTGTTGGATTGTTTCACTGAACTCAAGCACCCATAATAATTGAATGACCTTACAATATGCATCTTTGACTTGACTAACCGAAAAAAAGGAGATACAAAGAAGATCCATTCTGTGTTTGTATAAACAGTACAGTTAGGATAAATATGCAGTACTTCTGCATAATTCTATGAGAAGAGAGATTTGGACAGGATATCCTGTCAGCTTCTTGTACTATGGATAATCACTATGAAGATAACAATGTAAAAAGTATTAATTATTGAGACTGTACTATAATTCAGCTTTTAAAAAAGGTAAGTATACCACTACAGTCTCTTAATTCATTGATTAGAGACATCTGCTGCAATAGTGTTTGTAAATAGAATATCATATATGTACCTTGTACAACAAAAAAACAATATGCAAAGTATTAATTATTGAATCTGTCCTACCGATTTGATTTGAAAATGTCTCATTGCTATTTGTAATTCAATAAAATAAAGAAAGAGAAAGTGGGGCTGGGGAGATGGCTCAGTGGAATAAGTGCTTCCCTAGCAAGAACAAGGGCTTCAGTTCAATCCCTGGTTTCACAAAAAAAAAAAAAAAAAAAAAAAAAAAAAAAAAAAAAAAAAAAAAAAAAAAAGAAAGAAAGAAAGAGAAAGCAAAAGCATGAAAATTACCATTTGGGTCCTGATACCCAGTTTTCTTTGGAATTTCTAGGTAGTTATACAAGAACATTTAAACTGTTAGCACCAGCTAGGTCTTTTGCTTTTCATAATTCACTGTATGTGTTATACTTTCTGTACATGTATGTGAATATATTTAAGTTGGGTCGCATAATCATATAAACTAATAGCAGAATTGTGTCTTTTTTCTGTCTTTTTGAGACAGGGTCTCACTATGCAATTCAGGCTGGCCTTAAGCTCATTTTGTAGCTCAGGCTGGTCTCAAACTCACAACAATCCTCCTGCCTCAGCTTTCCGAGTGCTGGGATTACAGGCCTGGGCCACAACGAGAACTGTGTCATCTAAAACCAGAGTATTTGCAGTATTTTTTGTTTCAGCTTCACTGATTTCCCACTAATAAACACACTGAGTGGCTACCAAAAAAAAAAGGTCTGGCCAGATAGCTCAGCAGATTAAAGCACCTACTTAGGCAGGTGCAGGGACCAGAGTTCAATCCCCAGCTTGCCATTCATCACCACCCCTGGGGCAAGGTGAGACAGTGATTGAGACTGGGCATGTTGGCACACTCCTGTAATCCCAGAGTTTAGGAGGAAGAAAACAAGAAAGTCACTATGTCTGTGTAGTGAGACCCTGTAGACCCTGTAGACCCTGCCCTACATACAGAAAAAATAAATAAATTAAACCCCATTAGAATTACACTAGACCTTTAAACATGAACCTTAAAGGCTATGAGACCATAGAGAAAAAACATTTCAAGGCTGAGAAGAAAATAATCTCCATCTCAGGCTGAAATACCCTGACAAATATGTTTCAATATCAATGGAAAACAAGATATTTTTATGATGAGGAGTATATAAAGAAATTTATGGCCAGGTGTAGTGGTGCATACCTTTAATCTCAGCACTCAGGAGGCTGAGGCAGGAGGATTGGCATAAATTCAAGGCCAGCCTGGGTTACACAGTGAGTTCAAGGCCTCCCTGAACTACATGGAGAGACTCTCTCTGAAAAGACAAAAAAAACTTAGAAAGAAAGAAAGAAATTTATAGCCACCAAACCAGCATTTCAAAAAGTTCTCAAGATACCTTTAGACAAAAAAGCTAACAATGACAAAAGATGTAATAGGATGAATATATTAAGTACAGTGAGCAGTTAAGTAAAAGGGAAAGATACAGTATCAGGAATAGGAAAAAAGGCAATGACAGAAATAAGTCCATATCTTTCAGAAATAACAATCAGTGAGAGTAGCAAATTTGATCAAAAGAAGCAAGATCACCATATATTGATTAAGGATGCATTCTTAGATGTATACCAATTACCAGAACTGAACCAAGAATATTTGAAAACATTGAATAACAGGGTAAAAATTAAAGCAATATTTTTTTAAAATCTACCAATTAAAAAATCCAAGTTGATGGGTTCACTGTTGAATTCTACAAAATCAACTGGGATGTTCTAACACCAATATTCCCCAAATTTTTAATGAAATTAAAAGGGGAAGAGTATTCCCAGAAGCTACTAGTACCTTGACACTAAAACCGGACAAAGATGACAAAGATCCAACCAAAAGCAAGAACTATAAACCAGTCTCTTTAATGAATATAAATTGAAAGTTTTTTCAACAAGATACTACCTGAAAAACAGAATGCAAAAATTCACTCAAAAAATCATACCTGGGGGCCTGACTTCAATCCCCATTTCTGCCAAAAAGAAAGAAAGAAGAAAAAAGAAAGAAAGAAAGAAAATGAAAAAAAAGAAAGAAAATTTAAAAATCATGCATCATGGCCATGTAGGTTTCATCCCAGGGATGCAAGGTTGTTTCAGCATATGAAAACCCATAAATGTAATCCATTACATAAAAAGAAACAAGGAGTAGGGATTGGGAAGATGGCTCAGTGGAATAAGCACTTGCCTGGCAAGCACAGCAGCCTGAGTTCAATCCCCACAACACTAACAAAATTATTAAATGGTTAGGAATTAAACTAAGGAAATGAAGTACCTGTACAACAAAAACTACAGCATTCCAAAATAAGGTAATTAAAGATAGCATCAGAAAATGAAAAGATAGCTCCTGTTCCCAAATAGGTAAAAAAAAAAAAAAAAAAAAAAAAAAAAAAAAAAAAAAAAAAAAAAAAAAAAAAAAAAAA
>PVKA01041742.1:0-17882 GCA_004027165.1 Ctenomys sociabilis
CTCCCAGACCCTTCCCTCAGGCCATATTCCAGGCCGCCCTCCCCCTCCTGGCTCTCTCCTCCCTAGCCTTCCTCCCCGCTCATACCTTGGCTCCCTGTGCCTGTCCAGAACCAGATGAACCAAGGGACCTCATTTTTGTTCCCTCAATCACTGAGTGCTCCCTTAGTGTCCCTGAAGCCATCCAGCAGGGCACACATATCTACAGTGTGAATAGCTCATTTAATTTCCATCACAGCAGACAGAAAATAATGGTCATTTCAGGAATCTTGATACTTTTGATGATTTATTTAATAACATTCAGTGTGGCCCAGATCTAGTCCCGGATAATGACTAACGTTCCCCATTCGTAGGCATGGGCAGCCCAAGGAAATCTTTCTAATATTACTATGAAGTCACCAGGCATGGTGGCTCATGTGGTCATCCTAGTACTCAGGAGGCTGAGGCAGGAGAATCACCAAGTGTTTGAGGCGAGACTGGGCTACATAGTGAGTTCAAAGTCAGCCTGAACTACTCAGTGAGACCCTGTCTCAGAAAACCCAAACACCTCATAATCCTTTGCCCAGGGCCTAAAGGAGACTCACAGCCACATGCCAGGTCCTCTCAGTGACTGATGTGTGTTAAATTAATCTCAGGGAAAGGGTGGCTTTGCTCTGACTTTTTGGAAATTCACAGCTGGATGTGGATGTGTTTGTACAGTGCTAACCCTGTTGGTCGTACACTTCACTGAGAACCTACACTCATGAGTGTAATCTTAGTATTCTGAGTCTAGCCCAGAGGTCAGAAAATTAGCACCACTGGGCCCATCTCACAAGCTGCTGCTACTGACCCATTAAAAATACTCCAGTGCCTTTCACAAAACAGCAGAGTTGTGACTGGAACTGGATGGATTCCAAAGTCAAAAATCTCTTTTTCGAGACAGGATCTCACTATGCAGTCCACTAGTGGCCTTAAGGCATATGGCCTTAAACTCACAGGGATTCTCCTGCCTCAGCCTCCTGAGTGCTGGGGTTATAACGTGTGTGCCACCACACCCAGCACTAGTCTGGTTTAGAGACTTCTCTTTTCTGGACCAAACTAGAGCTGTTCTTTTTTCTTACTAATTCCTCCACACAATTGGCAACTCCCCAGGAGGTCTCACCAGAAGCTAGAAGAAGAGCTCCTGAGTGAAGAGAGGGGGCCTTGGATGGGCTGAGCCCCAGAGCACTGGTGGCCCTCGCCACCCTCCACCAGCACCAGGGGCACAAGACAGCAGGGTCCCATCGGTGACACTGTGGCGGGAAAGGAGACTTGGACCCACCCACAGGGACACCAGCTGCTCGTGTCTGATGCCGGATGCGTTTCTCTGCTCAAAAAGGAAAGGCTTGATCCCACAAGGACACAGCAATGTTCTTGAATCTGATGAAATGAGAAGAAAACACTAGATTCCCAGAGTACTGGTGCCTGCTTCTGTGGAGCTAAATGTGGTTCTATTTTTCTCTGCAAATAGTATATGCCTAAGGAGACAGTCATCAAGGGAACTACTCACTGAAGGCTTTGGGTTGGAGAAAAGTTTATTTTTATGAAATTTATATGCTTTCCAAGGCCAAGTTTGATTTAACAAATTGTTGTATGCTTTTTTGTTTGATTAGTTTTGGGAAGATTTTTTGCTTTTTGTTTTTTGTTTTGTCTATTTGTTGAAGATAGGGTGTCACTATGCCCTTCAAGCTGGACTTGCTCTCACTTTGTAGCCCACACTGGCCTCCAACTGATGGCAGTCCTCCTGTCTCAGCCTCCTGAGGGCTAGGATCACATGCATATGCCACTATGCCTAGCCTGTGTGGCTTTATTTTGACAAACTTCCATTTAGTTGGCCAAGGGGCTTGCTCAATAGCTCGGGTGCTTAAAACTCCTCTTGGGCAAATGCAGTCAGGCACAGGGCACCCATGGTTCAGCCCCACAAGGCACAGCATACCGCCTGCAAGGCAGCCAGAGGTTGCCAAAAAAAAAATCCTTCTCCATTTAGTCGGCCATTACAGTGCACTGTACACTGGCCGGCTGGCGAGACCGCGCTGAGATCGCATTGCTCTCCTACCAGCTGGTGTGACTGCAGAAACATACATCAGGACACACCTGACAGCTGAGGTTAGAATAAATATTGGGACCCTGAGAAATCTACTGAAAAAGCGGCATTAGGGACTGGAAACTTCACTCTCAAAGCAAGTGTTGTTCTACTTTTATCCTACAGCAAATACTGCTGCGTATAGTCAGGCATGGACGTGCATACCTATAATATCAGAGATGGGAGGCTGAGGCAGGAGGGTTGTCATGAGTTTGAAGCTAACTTGGGATGGTGAGACCCTATCTCCAAAAACAAAACAGAGGCTGGGGAGATAGCTCAGTAGAGTAAGCACTTGCCTGGCAAGCACAAGGGCCTGAGTTCAATCCCTGGTTCTGCCAAAAAAAAAAAAAGGACAAACAGGAATGCTTTATATTTAAGAAGTATCCTTTGAACCAGTTCTTGGTTCAAAGCTCCTGTCTGAGAGGGGCCCAGTTCTTGAAGAGCTTTTCCCCTGTTTATTTTCCCAATAAGAAAATCAATATTTTAATGTTTTCTAGTGAATCCTAAGAAAACTCTTATGGGCCTCTAGCAGAACTTAAAGCTCCTGGGTGGCCAGGGTAGGCCTATGTGGAAAGGCATCACTAGCTGAGCACCAAAGGGCTGCTCCACTGCTTACCTCCTGCCCCTCCCCTCCACCACCACCAGCAGACCAGCAGGCGCAGGATCAGAGCTCCAGGCGCTGGAGGGCCGGGACTGTGCCTTTCAAACACTTTCTGCAGCTGGGCAGGCGTGGCAGGGCACACCTGTCCTATCAGCTCTTAGGACGCAGAGGCAGGAGAGCTGCCCAGAGTCTAAGGCCAGCCTGGGCCACATAGTAAGCTCAAGGCTGTCCCTGCGACCCCATCTTCAGCCATGCCAACGGCTGCTCCCTAAACTCTAGGAGCACTATGGCCTGGAGCTTCGCTGCTTGTATTTGCTTTTGTTTTGTTCTTTGAGACATGGTCTCCCTGTGCCATGCAGACTGGCTCCAGCTCCCAGTGCTCCGGCCGCCTCAGCCTCCGAAGTGCTGGGATCACAGGCCTGCGCCACCACACCTGCCCTTCACACATGATACAAGACGTAGCTTGCTCACTCATCCCAAAAGAAGCCCAAGCAAGGCAAACGGGGACAAAGGGCTGTTCAGAAATCCTTCCACCCATACAAATGTGCACAATGGAGCACTACTCTGCCATGAAGAAAAAACTTGGGTCATTAGGAAAATGAAGGCACCTTGGGACCATAATGTTAAGTGAAATGAATCAGATGCACAAGCTGAAATATCACATGGGTTCTCTTACAGGAAAACCTAACATGTAAATAGAGTATATAGGAAGCAGAGCAAAAAGGGAAGAGGGTGTTGGAGATGAGAAGAGGTCTGAGAAGTGCCATGTGCATGAGCCAGCCCCCCAAGAGGAATAGGGTCGTACTGATACAGGGAGAAAAGCTGATCTCCGGTGGGTGACCTCCAAACGATGAGCTGAGCCTCCAAATGACATAGGGAAAAATGACCGCTGGACCTCACCTGTACGAGTTCATGTTCTCTAAAACTGAAGAATGAGTTTTAGGAACCAATGGAGGTTATGAGCAGAATAGATTTATTGAGGGAAAGCAAGCTCCTGTCTGAGAGAGGGACAGGAGGGGGGCCCGAGTGGGTAGCTCCCCCCGGAAGCTGTCTCTTGCAGACTTTTATAGAGGAAAACCATGTGGTGAGGTGGGTCTAAGGTGGGCAAGACATAGGAACTCGCTTAGGTAGACAAGAGGTAGAACAAAACTATGGTCAACCAATGAGATTACAAGCACCATTGCTCAGGTAAAATTGATTAAATCCCGTACCAAATGGGGAAGTGAGTCACATAGCAAGCAGCCATGAATATGGGACAGGGTCTCTTCCTGTTGGGTGTTGGGCTAGTGACTCAACAGGGCTCTTTCAAGGTGATTGATACAGCCCATCCCTAGGGAAGTATGTAGCTGTGTTTCCTCTTTTGTCTTGGTCTTGAGGTGTGGCCCATAGGGAGTGTCTGTCTCTTCCAAGTTGCAAAGTCACCTTGTCTGCCATCTTGTCTCCTTGAGGGCCTGGCCCTGTCTGACTGCCTAGAATATTTCTATCTAATTCTGCTGCCTACAACACTATGACATTGAGCTCAGCCTGGCTAGCCAGTGAGTTCAAGGCCAGCCTGAACTGCACAGTGAAACTCTGTCTCCAAAAGATAAATAAATAAATATTTAAAAATTAAATAAAAACAGGCTGGTCAGATACTCAGCAGATTAAAGCACCTGCTTAGGCAGACGAGGGACCAGGGTTTGATCCCCAGCACACTATGCCAGCCCTGCTCCCAGGGCACACTGAGATTGAGACTGGGTGTAGTGTCACACACCTGTAATCCCAGCACTTGTGAGGCTGAAAACAGGAGGAACACTAAGAGTCTGATCTGGGTAGTGAGACCCTGTAGACCCTGTCCTAAATAAAAATAAAATAAAATAAAATAAGTAAAAACAATAAGTAAGCAAAGAAGTAAAAAGCAAATAAATAAAAGCATAGCCAGGATTCCTTTGAAGCTACATCACGCATTCCTCCCCTGGCTTGTAGGAGCCTACAGACACCGTCACCTCTGCTCACAGATGTCCCCTCTGCTCACAGACGTGCCAGTGCCGGGCACAGCAGCCAGTGCCTTGGAGTATGGACAGTGTCATCAGTGAATGTTGGAATAACATAGGCTTTTGCTTTTTGACCCAGCCTGGACTCAAGCTCAAGGGACCCTTCCGCATCAGCCTCCAGAGCGCCAGGATTCCAGGCATGCACCACCACAGCCAGGTTGTTGCTCAGTATTGCTCATAACTGTCCTCAGTTATGCACACAGTAGATGGGTGTTCAGCAGCTCCAGGAGTTGAACATCAAAATGCGAGTGTATGAAATAAGCCTTTCTTTCCCAAGGAAATTTCTTGAAATCGCACACACTTCACAGGCTTTCAGTATGTAGCCCAGGCTGGCCTTGAATTCCAGTTGACCCTCCTGGCTCAACCTCAGGAGTGCTGTGATGACAGGCATGCGCCACCACACCCGGCTTGGATGTAGTTTTTCAAACCCAAGTTACTTGCTAGTGATCAAGAGGTAGGCAAGGGTGGGGTCTTACAGAGGCTGGGACATGAATGCCCAGGGCTGCTATAACTCTGGCCATGCCCTCAGTGGCTTCCACCACAGGAGTGCTCCCTCCCATAGATCCTGAGAACCCTACAAGCCAAAGCCTGTAGGAGAAGCCACCAGCTCTGGGGGCCTAATGTCCCTCTGCTGGTGGCCGTGTCACCCCAGTCTCCTGCCATCTGATGGCCTCATCACCTGTGTCCCTGTATGCATCTCAGCTGAGGGATTCCCCTCTGGGCTCAGGGTTGCTCCATCCAGCCTGTTCATGGCCTGAAAGCTTTGCGAGGCAGACATGGTGCACTGTGAGGTCTTTGTTCCAGAGGTTGCCCCTGAGGTCCCAGGATGGGCATATCTCCCGGGGGCACTGCGAGCCCAGGGCCAAAGAGCAAAGCTCCCCGCCTGCAGGGTCCCTACCCTGGGGGACACTCAGCAACACCTACCATGTGACCCAGGGTTTCAGTCAGTGGCATTGTACATGCTGCCACCCCATAGGAGAGGTACGTGTCAAAGGCCAGCACACAGTCCTGCCGGGACACAGGGCAATGTTTTTCCAGTCAGCAGTACCAGCCCTCTGCTGCAATGGTATACTTTGTAATCCAAGCTACCCAGGAGGCTGAGGCAGGAGGACCACCAAGGCATCCGTCACCCGCTTAGTCACTATCTTGACACACTATGCGGGACACGTTTCCACACCAAAATGTTCTTTTCATGCTATTTTGCTGTCACCACCCATCAGCAGTAAGGAAACAGCTAGATCTCTGGCTGGTCCTCACACTTAGTGAGGGTTTGTTTTTCTTTTTTTAATACTAGAAATCCAACCCAGGGCCTCAAGCTTGTCAGGTAGGTGCTATATACCACTGAGCTATGTCTCCAGCCCCTTCACACTTGTTGGAAATCGCAATGAAAGAGACAAACAGAATCAGTCCAGTGGGATATGGCACTTTGGATGGAAGTAGATTGCTGTTTTTTTGCCCTTCTTACTGATTAAGAACGAAGACATATACATGCAGAAAGGAAAAGGACGCTGCTGATCTCTGTACCTGAAGAGTTATCCCTTCTCCCTTCTGTCAGTCAAGCAGCTGCATTTCTAAGTCCCCTAAATCCTACCAGCCTCAGAGTCTCTGCATACTCCTCAGTTCATCTGCATGACACACCCAAGCTAGAACAAAGCAGTCTTAGCGCTGCTTTTCCAGACAGAAGAATGGAAGTGTGGAGGTTGGGGCTTGGGAGATGAACTCACAGTGCACGCAAGTGACCTGCCTGAGGAACACAGTCTGGGACAGGAGCAGAACTTACAACCTGTTCTCCAGGCCAAAGTGCGAGTGGAAAAGTCAGATACAGGGCTCAGGGTATGACTCTGTGGTCCAGTACTTGCCTACTGGGTATAAGGCCCTGAGTTTAATCCCCAGCATTGAAAAAATAAATGTAGCTGGATGTGGTGATGTACATCTGTAATCCCAGCTCTCTGGGAAGCTGAGGCAGGAGGATCACAAGTACAAGCAAGCCCAGCCTCAGAAACTGAACCATTTAGCAAGATCTGTCTCAAAATTAAAAGTTTAAAAAGGGCTGAGGCTGGGAATGTAGCTTAGTGAGAATCCCAGTACAAAGAAGAAAGAAAATTCTGACACAGAAGCATAAGTTGACACTACGAGGAGATCAGAAAATCCAGACATATTTGTTTGGTAGGACAGATTTTACCCACAAATTAATGAAAGAATGAGAAGTGTTAGGGTTTCTATCCAGATGTCCACCCCTGTGCTCAGAGGCGGAGCTTGGAGAGGTGACTGTGAATCAGTCCGCAATGCATTTTAGCTCAAGGTGAGATAGAAAGGCAAGCCTGGTGGGGGAGGGCCCCCAGGTGTGGCCCAGAGGGGTGGGTGGGAGGAGGGGCCCCCAGAGGTGTGGCCCGGAGGTTGTGAGGCCCTCCTCCCCTCTCGGCCGCTGGCCACACTACACCAGGCCAAGAGCTCTTCCTCCTCTACATGTCCCTCCACCCTGTCACCCTACCTTGGAGCCTTTTACAAACTGGGAGCCCAAATCAATCTTTCTTCTTTAGCTTGTGGATGTCAGGTATTGTGTCCCAACCACAGCAAAGCAAGGGATGAGCACTGTTATCAAAAAAAATAACATAAAATAAAATAAAAACATCCAAGTTCATAAAAACTGAAGACAATATAGTTTTGGGAGACCTTGTTTAAAACAGTGATTTGAAAAAGCCTGCCATGAAAATACGTTTTAGGAATAATCAGGAAATTCTGAACATGGAGTTAACAAGGAACTATCAAGGCATCCTTACCAATTTGACTAGGAGCGATCTTAGTACTGTTGGATTTATGAATCATCTTTCCTTTTTTCTGTAACATGATGCTATGGTAAGTGTTGGAGCTTAGATGGACAGAGGTGGAACTGGTGGAGGATGCCTGATCTGGAGCTGACTTCGATGGGCCCGTTTTACCCGGAGTTCTCAGCTCAGCGTGCCGCGGTGGAGGGCGGGGCCCGGAGCGTGACTCAGCCTCCTCAGCCCCGCCCTTCGGTTACCTCGGTGCGAAGGCCCACGCAACTAAGAAAGAAGTACTTACTTCACACAGTGAAACTTACCATTAGCTGTTGCCATAGTCTGTTTCCTCGGTTTATTGAAACATGCTAAAATTGAAATATACATGAATAGGTATGGGGCATATTGGATGTACCTTTGCTTATTTTGCTGTTGTTTTCTGCTTTAGGATAGTACTTAATTTTTTAAATGAGAGCATCAGGAGCTCTCTCAAATTATAGAAAGTATGACACCATATAACAGAAATATAGGAAGTTGGAAGGGTGGCATGTGTCTGTAACCCTAGAACCCTAGAAGCTGAGTCGGGAAGATCCCCGAGAGTTCAGGGCCAGCCTGGGGTAGGTAATGAAACTCCCATCTCAAAACAAGCACAAGAAATATAGGCAAGATTTACATTTCCTTTATTAGATTCCCACAAACTATTGTCAATTATGATATATGTAAGATTTTTAAGTTAAGAAAAATATCTTGATGTTGAACTCATTAAATTATACTGTGGATTTTTCTTTTAAGGCAATTATGGTATTTTACATTTCCTTCCAATAATTCTCTTCTTTCTGCCATCTTTTGTTTTGTTAATGTATTCTGAAATCATTTTCAAGTGTAAAATTGCTTTGTAAAACTCTGCACATCTCGTGTGAAGTAGTCATTATCATTTTTTTCTCCACTTTCTTTCTCCTCAAATAAATCCATCCAAGAAAGATAGAAGAGTTTCCAAAGAAACAAAAGACTCCCCCAGTTATTTCTGGGCCACCATTGCTGGAAAGCGGCTGCACGCAGCTGAGGAAGTGTGCCGCTGTCATTTTCATTTTGTTGGAAGGCAAGTAAGGGCCGCAGATCCAGGTCCCAGCGACCTTCAAGGACAGCTCAGCATCAGCCTCCTGCCATGTCACCCACGAGAAAGTAGAATCTGAAGACAGATGGGATTCTTCTTCCCCCAGTAAGCTCTGTCATCCTGTGAACAGTCCCAGGACACAGCAGAGCCCAGGCTAGGGACTGGGGGCTGCCACCAGCTCCTGCTTGGGAAGTTGCTCAAGCTCCTGGAAAGCAAGGGACTTCTCCAGAACCCTCGGTATGGGAGGAGATATTTGTATTTCCCAGTCAATGAATCTTGCAGCAGAGTGCCCAGGGAGACCAGGTTGCTGTCCTGAGCTAATCGGGCTACATTCTGTCCCCTAAGAAGCAGACAGTGCCCCAAGATCACAGCAGGACATGAGGCCCCTCACCACTCTGAGAAGAGGATGCTCCCCCCTGCCACAGGGTTAGCTTTGCACAGTAACAAGGTTAGCAAAGTAAGCTCAGTTCTCAGTGGACTGACTTCTCAATTTTTCGAACTGAATTCCAAGACATGCTGAGCTTTGTGCCTGAGACACCAGATACAAAGGCTCAGGGCGGAGAGAATGGGTCCGCAGACAGGATGTCTGCATCCTAGGCAGGTCCCCAGAGGAGCCAGGTCCCTGCATGGAGTTCACACAGGCTCAACTGGAAATGTCACTGCTCAACAAAACAGGGGAAGAGTTCCCTGGGCTTGTGTTTAACGCAGAAAACAACCTGCAGTCTGCATGGGACTTGTAGGGTAATCTTTTTGTTGCAGTTTCACTGAGTAATAGAATGGCTACATTTACTGAGCACAGATGTTGTCAATTGCTATCCATAGATTCCCCATGGATGCCTTCAACTAAGGACATAGTGGAAATATTCCAGAGATGGAATGATAGTGTATGTCTACTCCTACAGTCCCAGCATTCAGGAGGCTGAGGCAGGAGGATCGCTGTGAGTTTCACACCAGCCTAGACTACACTGTGAGGCTCTGTCTCAAACAAAGCAAAACCACCCTGAAGACACCTGTCTGTTTGGGCTAGTGCCCACCTTTAGCATCACTTTAATTTAATTACTGCCTCAAGATTCTATCTTCAAAACTAATGGCACATTGTGAGAGTGGACTAGCGCTTCAGCCCATGAATATGGGAGGCACATAGTTCAGTTCTAACTCATCTGTGGTGAGGCATGGTGGCACATGCCTGTAACCCCAGAACTCAGGAGGCTGAGGCAGCAGGATTGCTGCAAGTTCAAACCCCGCCTGAGTGCCATAATGAGACTTTGCATTAATAAAAAGAATAATACATCTGTAAACCTGAATCCATCTAAATATATAATTTCATCTTTAATAGCCCTTTAAGGGTTTTGCTGTTCCATTTCACAGAACAGGAACTAAAGCTCAGAAGGGCTTAAAAAATCAGTCCACGGCCGGCTAAATAGCTCACTGGATTAAAGCCCCTGTTTAGGCAGACGCAGGGACAGGGGTTCGATCCCCAGGCCTGCCGTGCTGGCCCAGCCCCCGGAGGCACGCTGAGACTGCAATTGAGACTGGGTGTGGTGGCGCATGCCTGTAATCCCAGCTCTTGGGAGGCTTGAAACAGGTGGATCATTACGAGTCTGATCTAATTGTGAGACCCTGAACACCTTGCAGACCCTTCCCTAAAAAAAAATAAAAAAAACAAAACATTTGGGCCGGGGATGTAGCTCAGTGGCGCAGCGCCTGCCTAGCAAGCGCGAGGTCCAGAGTTCGATTCTCGGTTCCAAAAAAGAAAATAGTAAAAATAAGACCAAAAAAAAAAAAAAGCTCCTTTGGGGGAAAAAAAAAAAAAATCAGTCCATGTCCATGCAGCTAATAAGCGTCAGGAACTGCAAGCCAGGGTCGTCTCGCTGAGAAGCCAGACTTTTAACCACCGTGCCATACCTTGAAGAGAAAGAAAAACATGTAGTGGGTAGGGCAGTTTCATTTGCGCTCAGCAGTGCGATTAACTGACCCAGGGTGCACTGCGCACTTATGACTGCATCCCAGGGGACAGTGGGAGTTGTGAGTCTTCTATAGGAGAGTTATAGAATTAAACTATGAATCATTTTACAATCCTTTTTAAATTTTTATTTAATTATTTATTTATTTGCTACAGGATCTCATTACGCAGCTTAGACTCACAGTGATCCTCCTGTCCTCAGCTTCCCTAGAGCTGGGATTATAGTCGTGTACCACTGTGCATGGTTCATGAGCCAGCATGACTTCCCCCAGCACTGCAGGACCTGCATGGTATGCGGTACCAGAGATGGTACCCAGGTCCTTGTATTGGCCAGGCAGGAGCTTAGACCACTGAGCTATCTCCTCAGCCTAAACTGTGAATCATTTTAATATATGTAAAAAATGGATGATTCTCCTAAACAGAAAATGTATGGGGGGTGGTTGGCAGGGAGATGGCTCTGGCAAGCACAAGGGCCTGAGTTCAATTCCTAGTTCCACCAAAAAAAAAAAAAAAAAAGAAAAGAAAGAAAGAAAGAAAACGTATGGGAAAAAAAGCACAAATCTCTGTTGGGATTTTTAGATTTAAAAAAAAAAAAAATGTTCAGCATATTAAATCCAGGCGTGGAGCACATGCTTGTATTGCAGCACCAGGAGGCTGAAGTAGGAGGGTCACCATGTAGCTGGGCTACATCGTGAGGTCCTGTCTCAAAAACAAAAGTCCAAGCAAAGGATGCAAAGTTATATTACAGCTAGCAGATTGGTAGCGAGTGTCTTGAGCCTAAAGTTGTAGATCGTTTGACCAGCTTTCACAGCCGGGAACCACTGATACCGCAAAGAGAAGCGAGCTCGGGGCACTTCCAATATGGTGCAGACATGGGCTCTTGCTGCTTCCCCAGGCCTGTCATGCACACACAACTTCTAGCAGCTACGGTTCTTCAACTGATACACAGATTCAACCTTGGCAGGATTTGGAATTAAGTATAGAAATGCTTAAGAGAAAAAAGCATGTGGTACTAATTTCTTTGCCTGCATTGGAAATTGAACATAGGGCTCTTGCACTGAGCCACATCTCAGACCTTTTTAATTCTTTGTTTTGAGATAAGTTCTCTCTAAGCCATTTAATTGCCAGGGCGGAGCTCAAGCTTATAATTCTCCTATATTGTTATGATTTTAATGAACATTATTTATGTTATTTCTTTTTCTTATGGTGGTAGGGATTGAACCTAGGCCCTTACATACACAAGGTACACACTCCACCCCTGAGCTACAAACTCAAACATTTTTATAGAGTCCAATATAGCATTTCAGCTATGTATCCAGCATGTGCTGGTTAATCAGGGTAACCAGCATTTCCATATCTGTATCTTTTTTAATGACTGCACTCCATATTAATATTTGGGTAGTAAGGGATCTATACATATTAATAATGTAGTATTCATAACACTTGTTAGAGACCAAACATGTTCTTCCAAAATTCATATGTTGAAATCTAATCCCTGGTGACATGAGCTTTCAGAATGGGGCTTTAGGAAGTAATTAGGTCATGACAGTGAGGCCTCCTGATTGGGATTGTGCCATTCTAAGCAAAGAACAATCCCAGCCCTTGGGAGCCTGAGTTTTTTCTCACTCTCTTCTGACAGGTTTTTCTTTCTTCAGCCCTACCAGTGAGCCACAGCACCCCAAGGTAGTTGGGATGCACATAACCCCCAGTAGGCAGGGTCTACAGCCCCTTCGCAATGGAAGAAGCTGTAGAAGACAGAGACCTCTATTCCTGCTGCACTCCATAAACAATTACAAGGATCCATGTCTCTCAGGCAAATGAGACAGGAGATTAGGGCACGGAAACTTGGCTGGAGAAGTGAGCCTGGCATGTTAGTTACAAATCCCAGGAGACAAGTACAGAATAGTTCCCAAGAAGGCTCAGGCATATTTATACCAGGAATCAAACTCAGGACCTTAGGCTTGCCAAGCAGGCACTTGAGCCGCTGAGCTATATCCTATGCCCACAGTGGGCAGATTTTCAACAGGAGGCCTAGACCTGACATCAGGCTGAGGAGTACATGACATGAAAAGCACCATCCACACTGAGTTTCTGCCACTGCGTTCTCTCGCATGGTGGCTACCCTCACGCTGTAGGCTGTGCTTCTTCTCCTACCCTTACTTGGCCCAAACGCATCCTGCAGAGCTTATTTTTTTCCTACCTTTAATAAAATTTTGCTACTACTTGTGCTTGTCCTAACCCATTCTTTGTTATGGACAGAAAAAAACCTATAAACCACCTCCAGAGGGAGACTCCAGTACCCCAAAACCCAGTAACAGGGAGACTGAGGCAGGAGGATCACTTCAAGTTGTAGACCAGCCTAGAATACATAGTAAAGCTGCATAGCGAGCTCCTGTCTCCACACACACAACGAAAAGAAATCTACAACCTAAAATTCTAACTGTTTTGATACATCAAAAATCTCACACTGTACCGCCTCGGTATATAATGACTATTTGTCATTTAAAAACAAATTTGGGCCAGGGAGATAGCTCAGTAGAATAAGTGCTTGCCTGGAAAGTATGAGATCCTGAGTTCATCCCTGGTATCACAAAAAAAAAAAAAAAAAAAAAAAAAAACCTTACCAAAAGGAACAGTCAATGATTAATTTTTTGACCAAATTTACATGCCTATGTCTGGTGCTCTGAACAAATACTTTGAAGACAGCAATGTGCAATATAACAACCTCTGTTGATTTTTTTTAATGTATTTTGTATAGGGCCTTACTACATAGCTCAGACTCATAGTAACCGCCTTTTTCAGCCTCCCCAGCACGGGATTGCAGGCCTGCACCACCACATCCAGACTGGGTGGCTGGCTCAGCATGCCGGGAGCGGGGCATGACCTGTGGTGCTGGGAATGAACCCAGGTGCCTGTGCCACTGTTGAATTTCGATCATCTTGTTTTTTCAAATTCTATATACTTTCTAATGCTTTTTTAAATTATTTTCATTCTCCTTGAAATAAACAAAAGTGCTGGTGAGATAAGTCAGCAGACTAAAATCCCGCTTAAGCAAATACGGGGACCGGAGTTCTGTCTCCAGCGCGACATGCCACACCAGCCCCACCTGGACTGGGCAGGCCACCTAGACTGGGCACAGGGACCCACACATAATGCCTGCACAGAGGAAGCTGCAAACAAGAGGATCACTACAAGTCCAAGCTTCTGCGTAATGAGACTCTCTACCGACTACATAAAGACTAAACTGAACTGTAAACTAAACTAAACTAAGGGGCCAGGGGTATAGCTCAGCTGCATAATTGCTTGCCTGGCAAGCACAAGGTTCCAAGTTTGATTCCCAGTACCACAGAACGAAAGAAGGAAGGAAGGGAGGGAGGAAGGAAAGACTTATATAAAAAAAAAAAATTATAAAACATAATTTCTGAAGCTGAACTCTTTATCAGCCAAATAAAATGAATTCAAAACTAAATTGTCGTGGTTATCAATCAGCCTACATGAAATAATGTCCCTTTATATAAAGTATACCATAATCTAGATCCTACCTTTGATTTTCAAAGTCTAAAGCTGACACGAACATCTTCCTGTATTGAGGACAAGCTATAAGCAAGGGCACAAACTGAACTGTCCATGGGAACTGGCAACATAATCATCTTATCCCTTTCAAAGGGCAACTTGAATAATTCGAGACCCTGACCGTTACTAGGTATCAACTTCCCATTACTTAGTGTTTTCAGGGGAAATCGCCTCCCTTCTCTGTCTTATTTTTTATTTTTAGACACAATCAGTAGAAACTTTTTCAGCAGAAAATAATGAAGTGCCAAGCCTTCATGCTAAAGAAATCCAATATCACACGTCCTGACAAAGCTCTCTGGCCTCTGTCACTTCATTGAAAATCCCAGGTCCCTGCGCCAGACAGAACAGGGTGACAGGGCATCAGCCCATAGGGACCTCTTTTGTTCTGCGCCTGAACAGCTCCTGGGAATTCTGCACGCCAGGGCAGTGCACAGGGGCCACAAAAGGTGTGGCGCGGGACAGCGGCTCCCTGGTCCCAGAGGAAGGGACCTCGTGAGAGCAGGTGGCTCCACGACTCAGCCCAGCCCCTGTAACCCTGGCACAGTCCTGCAGGGGCCACGAAAAGCAGCAGCTGCCACAGCTTTCACCAAAACCTGGGCTGAGAATTAGATGAAATTAAGGAATAACTTGATTATTCTCTGAGTGGGAAGTAATGATAATGATATTGTGCTGATACTTAGGAAAGAAGCTTTTGTCTTCTTAAAGACAATAACAATGTACTTAAGGGGTCCAGGGAGTATAGCTCAGTAATAGAGTGCTTGCCTGGTACACTGGAGAAAGTCCTAGGTTCAAATCCCCATTGCTGAAAAAGAAAATAATAGTCTAAATACTTAAGGAGAAAGTGGGTAGAGAAAACAAGGATGAAATAATATCCATCGCTGTCGCAGCTGGCCAACACCTGCAGATGGTCCATCATACTATTGTCCGCTAGAATGAGCATGGGATTTCAGTAACAGAATTTCCAAGCTGGGTGTGGCGATGCTCACCTGTTAGTTCAGTACTCAGGGGGCTGAGGCAGGTGGATCTCCGTGAGGTCCTGGCCAGCCACTGACCAGTAAGTTCAGTGTCAGCCTAGACTATACCATGAGACACTTTCGGAAAAATAAAAAATAAACTAAAACATAGAGAAGCAAAGAACAAGAACCAGCCCACAAAAAACAGTAATGTATGCTGATTCTTCAAATATAAGTGTTGTATTTTGCATGCCAAATTCAATGCAGCTATTTTATTTAAAATAATAAAACAATACAGCATTCTTCCAGTATTTTTCAATTGAATAAAACTGAAATCTTTCATGCTTACTGTAATGAAATCTGACAAATAAGAAAAGCAAAACCATTCCTTTGTTAATTCAGTGAATTTTAAATATATATATATATATATATATATAACTCCAGAATAATATATTTATAACTATACAAAAAATGTAGATGAAAATGCAAAGATTTAAATAGATAAAGTGGAGCAGACATACATAAAAAATTAAATGTAACATTAAAAAAAACATTGCTTGTACTTCAAAAATAAGAATATTTTATTTATTAAGCTCTATAACCATATATAGTAGCACTGAATGTATTCACGTTATTTATAAAATATAGTGGAAATGTGGAAGACATTTATAAAGTAATTACAGAAGACATCATCGAATAACAGCATTATCACATCAAATGTAGATTTTAAGTGTAGAGAGTACTGGCTTTCCAGTTATATGTGGAATTATTTAATTATGAATAAAATAGGAATTTCAATACTGTTTCATTTTGTTTTTGGACACAAGGTCTCACTAAGTAGCTCAGGCTGACCTTGAACTCATGGTGATCTGCCTGCCTCAGCTGGGACCATGGGCATGTGCCACCACACCTCCCTGAGTATATTTTCATAATACCCAGAGACGTATGTGATCATGCATGTTCTTAGTGTGTGTGTGTGTGTGTGTGTGTGGATAGTACTGCTATGCTGTTCAGGCTCTTTTGTTCAGCATGTGTAACTTGAAGCTAATTTTCACTACTGGGTATCTGGCTGGAGCCATAGATACAGAATCTGTATTCTGTAAGAATACAGAAACACAGCATGGAATTAACATTAAACTTAAATAAAACAAACCTAAATTAAAAATGCCAAATATCCCACGCCTTCATCCTTTACACTTCTAAAATAAAATCTTTTTTTTTTTTTTTGTCTTTTTGAGACAGGGTCTCACTGTGCAGTTCAGGCTGGCCTTAAGCTCACTTTGTAGCTCAGGCTGGTCTCGAACTCACAACAATCCTCCTGCCTCAGCCTCCCTAGTGCTGGGATTACAGGCATGCGCCACCACGCCCGGCTTAAAATAAAATCTTTAGTCCAAACAAAAAAATAAAATATAATTTTTAAAAAAGAAAGAAAAGGGCCAGCCAGATAGCTCAGTGGACTAAAACGCCTGCTTAGGCAGAGTGCAATGCCAGCCCCGCCCTGGGGCGCACTGAGAGGGCGACTGAGGCTGGGCGAGTGGCGCATGCCTGTAATCCCAGTGCTTGGGAGGCTGAAAACAGACCCTGCAGACCCTGTCCTACATACAAAACTTTTTTTTTTTGTGGAACCAGGGATTGAACTCAGGACCTTGCGCTTGCCAGGCAAGAGCTTATTCTGTTAAGTCATCTCCCCAGCCCTGTCCTAAATACCAAAAAGAAGAAAGAAAAGAAAAGAGGGAGGGAGAGAGAGACAGAGAGGCCCAGAAGAATGATTTTAAGAGTTTTGAGTCTGACCAGAAAGGAATCTCCAGTTTTGGCCTGCAACTGTGGAGCACAGAACTTCACTGCTGAAGAGAGCAGCCTTAAAAAGTGAAATACTTCAGAATTACATAAAAGAAAAACTGGCTTGAGCGAATCACAAGAGCCAGCAGGACTCCTCCATTTGTAGCCTCCAGATTGCAAAGGTGAGCTCAGATGCCACCACAGGCCTGTGTTGCTTACTTCGTCAACGCTTAGCTTCCCGACCACCGACCACCACAGACTGCAATGGAAGAAGAAATCGCCCCGCTCATCATTGACAATGGCTCCAGCATGTGCAAAGCTGGCTTTGCTGGCAACGGCGCTCCCTGGGCTGTGTTCCCCTCCATTGTCGACTGCCCCGACACAAGCGTGATGGTGGGCATGGGCCAGAGGATTCCTACATGAGCAAGTGTGGCATCCTGACCCTGAAACATCCTGGGTTTTTTTTTGTTGTTGTTGTTGTTGTTGTTTTGGTGGAACCAGGAATTGAACTCAGGCCCTTGAGCTTGCCAGGGAAGCACTTATTTCACTGAGCCATCTCCCCAGCCCCTAAAACAACCTGTTCAGCATGATATTGTCACCAACCGGGATGACATGGGGAAGATCTGGCACCACACCTTCTACGACGAGCTGCGTGTGGTCCCTAAGGAGCACCCAGTGCTGCTGACAGAGGCCCCCTTGAACCCGAAGGCTAACAGAGAGAAGATGACTTGGATCGTGTTTGAGACCTTCAACACTCCGGCCATGCACGTGGCTGTGCAGGCCGAGCTGTCCCTTATGCCTCTGGGCGCGCCACTGGTATTGTCATGGCCTCTGGCGATGGGGTCACTCACACAGTGCCCATCCATGAGGGCTGTGCCCTCCCCCGCGCCATCCTGCGTCTGGACCTCATGAAGACGCTGACGGAGCGTGGCTACTGCAGCCTCACCACCACTGCTGAGCGGGAGCCTGTTCCTGACATTAAGGAGGAGCTGCGCTACGTCGCCCTGGG
>PVKA01041743.1:0-17882 GCA_004027165.1 Ctenomys sociabilis
TTTTTGAGGCAGGGTCTCACTATGCAGTTCAGGCTGGCCTTAAGCTCACTTTGTAGCTCAGGCTGGTCTCGAACTCACAACAATCCTCCTGCCTCAGCCTCCCGAGTGCTGGGATTACAGCCTCCCGAGTGCTGGGATTACATAAAGTGTTTTGAAACTGTGAAATCTAAGAAATTGCTTCTGAAATCTGGACTGCCCTATGTTATTGGCAGGCAACCTCGTGATTGAACTCATCTTGGGAGTTCTCATAAGAATCTATTTTCCACCCAGAAAATGGGCATGTTTGAGATCCAAGTTATTGCACAGATGGAAGATTAAACTTCTGTGATTGAAGGAATTGTGCAAATAAATATATTTAAAGAATGGTTTTGTATGGTTTATTTTTATTGCTAGAAGAAAAGAGCTACAAGTCATTAACTTGACCTTGGGGGGAAAAATCAGGTGTCAGTATTCAGAGGTGGTTGTGTAATCAGTAATTTGGAGAGGCCACGGGCTTCTGTTTGGTTTTCAGAAGCTCACATTCAAAGGCTAGAAATTCTGCTTCTGTTTGCTTTTGATGGCACTTGGTTCATTTCCTGCTGAGGTTCAATTTGTTGCTAAAGAGACTCTGCTAATTTGAATAATTATACCCTGAACTGTAGGGTAGGAATGAAATTGGAGTTGATTGAGAGGACTGGAAACAGAGCAAACTTCTTCCTGCCATAAGAATTACAGATTTATATGCAATGTGCATAGCAGTACAAAATAGCCTTCCAATGGATTAAATTTGTTTTGAAGGAAATAGGCAAAAAACAAAACAAAACAAAAGCTCATTTTCACACATGAGAAAGAAATTAAAACCACAACAGTACACCTGGTTCTTATCAGTTTGAAAAAACTCCGAAAGTTCAGAAATACACTAAGTTGTCAAGACAACCAGAAACAAGCCTTCTCATATGTATTGGTGGTAATACAATGTGGCAAAAAATCTGGAGAAAACTTCAGCAAAATCTATCAAAGTTGCATTAAAAGTACATATGACTTTTGACCTGGTAGTCTTACTTATCAGGGTTTGATCCTATAAAAATGCTTGTACTCACAAGAAATGATATGTACAAAGATTTTTCAAAAAATTAAAATATACTTCATATACTGTAATCAAGGTGCACAATTCAGTGATTTCTGGCATATACACATGACTATGCAATCACCACCAATAATTCCAGAACATTTTCATCGTTCCTTCTTTCCCAGTGTCTTGTAACCACAAACCAACTTTATATTTCTATGAATTGCCTGTTTCGGACATTTCATATGAATGGAATCATGTAATAAGTGGCCTTTGTGGCTGTTGATTTCACACTGATTTCAAGGTTCACTCGTATTAGAGATTGTGTCCATAGAACCCATAATACAAATACGACATTTTGTTTATCCATTGACCAGCTGATAGATAATTGGGTTGTTTCCAGTTTTGAACTACTGTGAGCATTTGTGTACAATTTTTTTTGTAAACAGCTTTCAATTCTCTTGAGTATATGTTTAGGAGTAAAATTATTGGATTATATGGTAACTAACTCTGTGTTTAACTAAAAGATTAACTTTTGCAGCATTTTTTCTAAGAGCAATAATGTGCCCAAACAACAAATGTGTTCATCAGGAGAGGACTCAAATAAACCAAGTTACATCTAGACAACAGAATGCTATGTACTCTTAAAAGAAGAGAACAAACACCACTGCACTGAGGAAAGATTTTTAAAAATGTGTCTCAAAGAGAACAAAGCATAGAAGAGTTTGTATGCTTTGCATAAGATGAGCATAAAGAAATGTTAACAGGGTGTATAAAAAACAGGGTCTAGTGAAATAGCTCAGAGGACTAAAGAGCCTGCTTAGACAAATTTAGGCAAGTGCGGGACTGTGGTTCAATCCCCTCACCACATGCTGCGCCAGCCCTGCCCCCAGCATGGGCTAAGCCAACCAGAGTCCAGGTGTGGTGTCACATGGCTGTACTCCCAGTGCTGGGGAGGTTGAAAGCAGGAGGATCACCATGAGTCAGAGTTGCATAGCGAGACCCTACAACAACCAAATACATTTTTAAAAAAATCTAAGAAATTTTAGGACCGAAAGAGCAAGGAGTGAGTGTATTCCTTCCAGGTCAATGTATTAATATTCAAAATAAAATGTTAAAATCTTTGTAAATTATATAGTGATGAGTTACTATTTGCTCCAGTAGCTATAAACCATAACCAGTCTAGAAGTACTACTACACTGTACTTCCTTTTAGGAATACACTATTTTAAGGGTACAACTAAATAATAGCTTGTAGTTATAGATTCTGTATAATAAGTTCAAAGTTATTTAGTAAAAACTAAGTCCCTATGAAAAACACGTGACCAAAAGAGTTAGTAGTAATCTCTAACGAAGTTTATTGACATATAGTATCAATGCTAGAATGCTTTCAGCAGACCAATTGAGTCAGACTCTAGATCTTGGATCCAGAGTAGTACAAGTTAAAGAAGTCCCTAAGAATTCTTCTGCCTACAAAAGTTTGAGCCTAACAAAGTCTTGTGTACTTCAGCCAAATATGTTTTTAAAAGTAATAGTTAATAGGGGGCCAGAGAGATGGCTTAGTGGAATAAGTGCTTCCCTGGCAAGCACAAGGGCCTGAGTTCAATCCCTGGTTCTGTAAAAAAAAAAAAAAAAAAAAGCAATAGTTAGTAACTACTATATTTCATATTAATGGCATTATTTCCTTGAGGTTTTTTCATGAAAGGCTTCCACAGGCCCCTGAGCTAACATAATATAAAATAACATCATATTAGCTCAACAGAGAGAAAAACTATGTGCGAGTAACTGCAGTAAGGAGATGAAGTCCCAGGTCCTCTGACTCCAGAGTATTTTCCAAAACATTCACTCTCGTGCTTCAAATCCAATTTATTCATACACTTAGTTGAGTTTACTAGACCAACTTTCATAATGTCTTATCTAATCTAATCTATCTATCTTTTTTTTTTTTTTTTTTTTTTTTCAGAACTGGGCAGGATTGAATTCAGGCCCTTGCACTTGCCAAGGAAGCACTTATTCCCCAGCCCTTTAATCTAATATTTTTGTATCATTAAACCAGATAATAGGAAGAATTTGGTATATATGTCTGGAAGAAGCCTGAAAGTCAGGATGGGATCCCAGCCTGTGCCAACCTTTATGAGTCAGGGAGACCACCTCTGTTTGTACAATCAGTACATTATTTATCTATAATGAAAGTTTTTTGAAAAAAATTATAAATGCTTTGTAACTTACTTGAAATTAACCAAGCCAGGGAAGGCTTTTTAGACAAGTTGTAATTTAAGCTAGGTTTTAGAGGATAGAGATTAGAGAAGAACCTCCAATGTGCCAAAAAAGAGAAATCAAGTTTAAATTCATACAGAATACAGTGTCAGCCCCGCCCCAAGGGCATGCTGAGATGCTCCTTGAGACTAGGCATAGCTACCTGTGCCAGTAATCCCAGCACTTGGGAGGCTGAAAACAGGAGGATCACTGCGAGTCCGAACTATGTAGTGAGATCCTGTGTACTTTGTACTAAAGACATTTATCAAAAAAAGTTTAACTTCATAAAAAGATGTTGGGCATGATATACTTAGAATATCTCACAAAAGTAAATTCAGCAGATTTCTAAGAAAGGAAGATTGATTTCTCACTTCTGTAAATAAGCCTGGGACTGGGAAGACCAGAATTAGCATGGCATTTCTGTGATTCTCTGAAAGAACTTCAGATACGCTCTTCATTCCCAGCCTGGCATCCATCCTCAAGACACCTGTGAAAGCTTCCAGGCGCACACTGATGTCACAAAGAGGAATCTTCATGAAACACATGGCAAATTACAGTTAATGTAATTCCTTATCCCATGCTCATCCTCAGCTGCAGGGGGTGCTGAAGACTAACCTTTGCAGAGCAAGATGCTGTTCCCTTAAAACCAGGGTTCTGTTCCGGTAAGAAAGGAGGGGAGGATGTTTATTTCACAAACAAATAGTACCATTGTATTGTGGTGTTCAGGGATTGTAGACCAATAGGTGAGAGCTTTGGATGGGATAACAGAAACCAAACTTGGAGTTCAGTACCTACACATTATTAGATATAAGGTCTTGGGAAAATAGTGACTAAAATGCTTAAGGGTCATATTTTTCATTCATGAATAAAAAGGGGTTTGTTAAGAAGAGAAAATACGCCAAGTCGAGAGCTTGGCATTAAGGAGCTGCTCATTGTACCCCTGTTATTTTGCTTGTGATTTGTTACAGGTTAAATGACTTAGAAGATTTTGTCTAGCCTGAAAAAGGGGGCTAAATGCTACATTAGACAAGGAAAAATGCACTATTTATACAGGCTGATGAGATTACAAATTCATTTGCTTTTTTTCAGTTTCATGGATATATAAGTA
The DNA here is from genome assembly GCA_004027165.1 of Ctenomys sociabilis. Lineage (NCBI taxonomy): Eukaryota > Metazoa > Chordata > Mammalia > Rodentia > Ctenomyidae > Ctenomys > Ctenomys sociabilis. The sequence continues at coordinate 4,412 of PVKA01041743.1, forward strand.
ACACGGTGGTCAGCAATATTATTTCAAATACAAAATGAAGCAGAACTTCACTGCAGTACTTATTTTTCTGCAGCACCTTTAATATATACTCTATAGAATTTAACAGGTATTAAATAAAATCCCATTCCTTCTCAATTTACCTGTCCAAATAAAGTAGAAATAGAGATATTCCCCATGGATTTAAGAATGAGATTTCCAAGATTTAGTCTTTTGAGAAACCATAAAATAAAACCCGAGGGATCACAACATTTTAGATTAAAATAAATGTGGAAAAAGTGGTGTCTCTAATTTTTTTTGATGGAAGTGGGCAAATAGTGGAGGTGGCAATAATGGAAACTCAACTTTTTCTATTAGGAAGTTTAAACGAGAAGAGAAACCGAGCTTGGTGAGAAATTCAAGTTGTAATGAGTTTTCACACTTGTCTCAACCTGATGAGTTTACTAGTCAAACTGCTTGCCTCTTCTGTGATATTTTCACCTCCACTGCTCTCCTTTATAGATTTGCCTCATGTGAATTCATTTCTGAAAATGAAAGAGGACAGAAAAAAAAGTGAATGTTTAAGCAATGACAAAAAATATTTTTCTATTTTTATTGGATTTAACCTCTCATAAGCCAGATTTAATTTTTCTTCTAGACTGTGATTATTATCATGGTTGTTTTTATTAAGGTAAGAATTAAACTTTGACTCCCCCAAGTAGAGGAGAATCAAGCATTATATGGTTTCGTTATCCTTGGGATACATAAAACCATCTCCACGAAATTACTGCCTTCCCCATCTCTCGTCCCAGACAGTGACCACGGACAAGTGCAGGGCATTTGCTCTTCCACATGACAAGGACAAGCCATTCCTGCTGCGGTGACCAGGACTCCTGCATGATGAATCCACTGCACTACTTTCTCAAATGCTCACTCATACTCTAAGTCTCCCTGCCTCAGCCATATGTAAAAGCCCTCACTACCCAAAGCTCTTTCAACCCACACTTACTCTGTCACCAGTGTCTCATCCTCTCAGGATTAGGCTTTTGAGACTAAGTCCTCTCTTTACCTCCTCTCTTTACCTGTCTTCCTGCACTCTGCTTCTGAGTCCTTCACTTCAGGCAGCTACTTCTTGAAGAACCTAAACTGCAGGAGGGTCTGGCCTTGCTTCTCTGTAACCTCGAATGATGTTCTCATTTCAACTCGGCTCTGAATGCTGTTTGGGGATTCTGTCATTTGTCCTCGGTGGGGTCATTATTTATTTGTCAGCCAAGCTGTCATCACCCCTTTTGTCCTTGTCTTAAATTGCTCCTGCCACTGGGCCACCAGGGCCCGAGCTGAACTGATTGATCGATGCTGCATGGGTCTGTGTAGCCCATCTTTAGTCTGTCTCTTCGGGTGCTTTGTGCACCCTGCCTTCTGCCTGAGGAGGAGAATCAGTATGGACCCTGCCATTGGACATTTGTGCCTTTTAGCTTCCTGTTACATTTGGCTACTGAGGAGTGCCAGAAAGAAGTAGGAGAGAGGATAGTGAGAGCTGAGTCTCCTGCCCTTGGCATCCTCTCTCGGTGACCCCAGGCTGACTGTTTCACTTAACTAACTGAACCTGTGCTCAGCTCAAGTCTACCTGCATCTTTCTTCCTCCACTCTCAGGTCTGCGCACTCTCCTTCCTTTGGGTTGAACAATGACAAGAACCTATTTCTGTATGAACCTGGCTTTTTTGCACTGTCCTGTGGCTCCCTTATAACACAGCTTCTTTCTTTTTCAGTAAACTCTGATTTATCCCATCCCAGGGTGAGAGTGACTCTTCCCTGTTGAAGGCAGTCTTATCTGTCTAGATCTCTCCAGGTAGCTGTGCACTTATTCTCACTCCTCCTGATGTGGCTCTGCTTCTTTTTTTTTTTTTTTTTCGGAACCCGGGATTGAACTCAGGCCCTTGTGCTTGTCAGGGAAGCGTTTATTCCACAGAGCCATCTCCCCAGCCAACCTCTGCTTCTATGCAGCCCTCACCAAAACTCTCTGGTCAGCACTTGCCCTTCCCTTGGGAAAACTCTACTCCTTTCCATTGGAAGAAATTTGATTGCTTTCTCCATCTGTATTCTGACAAATCACATGGTCTTCAGATAATAGTCACTGGAAGCTCAGAGTTTCTGAGTCCAAGTCATGTAGGGAACCAGGTGTTTGTGTGATCAGTACTACCTAAGCTGAGTTCAGATAGACAAGTAGACAGGAGCCCTCAGTCAGGTAAAATGTAGAATAAAGAGATTTTCAGGGAGAAAACCCCTTTTTATTTCCCTCTCTGTCTCTCATGCTCTTGCTCTCGCTCTGTCCTATATGGTATTGAACATAGGGCCTTTACACTGAACTACATCTTAGTGTTTTCCTTTCTTTCTTTCTTTTTTTTTTTTTTTTTTTTTTTTTTTTTTGAGACAGGGTCTGGCTAAGTTACTCAGATGAGGATCAAACTTGTATTATCCTCCTGTCTCAGCCTCTTATAATCCTGTGATTATAGGTATGTACCACCACATCTGGCTTTTTATTGTTGCTACTGCTGCTGTTGTTTAAGATGAAGTCTTGTGGCTCTTCTATTTCTCCAACTCTGACTTGTGATCCTAGCCTTTCAAGGTCAGCGAAGACTCAGGACATAGGAAAACCTGTACTGCAACATCATGAAACTCAGGTGAGCTCCAAATTTTGTGAACAAGGAGATTATGGAGCCACAGAGGAAAGAGATTGAAGTTCTATAGTGTGCCTGGGGAAAGTCACATGAAGAGAAAACTTTCTCTCAAGCTCTCACAGAGAGCAAACTGCTCAAGCATTGGCTGTGACTCATCCACATGGATGACACAGACAAAGGAACTACAGAATAATGTACAGAACTACAAGATAAACCCTGAGAGGACTTCACTGACCACATAGGAAATATAAAGTTCATGTGTTGGTATATAAGTCTTGATCTATCTAGGTCTTAACCATCCAGCAGAAAAGTATAAAAATGAAGTATACATCACGGGGCCATAATATTAAGCTGAGCTGTAAATGGCTATGGTCGACAACTTCTTTGAATAACTCACTATTGTTGTGGAATGCTGGACTGTGTTGGATTGTGGTGTCGAGTTCAAGCACCTAAGTTAGTTGAATGACAATGGAGTGCCCACCTTTGACAGGTGTAGACAAAGGAAGTGGTGTAGAAAGAAAAAATCATGGTGTGTGTGTGTATAAACAGTACAGTTGGGATAGATAACACTGTGCTTCTACATAATTCTATGAGAGGCAAGATCTGCACTAATGATGGTTGGACAAGATATTATGTCGGCTTCTAGTACTACATTCATCCACTAGGAAAATAATTATTGAATTTTTGATATAATTCAGGTATAAAAAACAAGATAAGTAAGCAGCTACACTCTTAATTCACCGATACGAGATCTCTGCTAAAATATTATCTGTAAATATAATATCATGTATGCACCTTGTACAATACCAAAACATTATGAAAACAGTTTTCAATGTATTAATTTATCGAATCCGTATTGTTAAGGTGTCTTGAAACTGTCTGATTGACATTTGTAGTTCAATGAAAAAAAAAAAAAAAAAAGATGAAGTCTTACTATGTAGCTTAGGATGGCCTGGAACTCATGGTGATCTTCCTGCTTTGGGTTTACAAGCCCTGGGATTACAGGAATACACCACCATGCCTGGCCTGGAAACATGGGTTTTAGAAGCCTAAATGTCCTTGCCAGCTGGGGCAGAAGAGGAAGATCACAGAGAAGGATGCCTGTGTTCATAATGACATTAGCCCCAGTCTAGCCCTTGGTGCTTAATAGCTGATCCTTGTACTGCTTCACCAAGAACAGGCAGCTGTAGTGTCTCCACATTCTCACACTCACTAAGTCTTTGCAGTCGGTGCTCGTCCTTCCTTCTCCTCACTTCTCCAGTGTTGACTCTTTCAACTCCATCCCCACTTAGAAAAAAGGCGATGGATGGGAAGCACACTATAGTTACAGAGTCATGCATTATGATCCAGATCAGGGCTCAGGAAGATATGTCCTGCAGGCCAAATAAGGTGCATGTATGTTTTAGAGATCAAGTTTTTACTGGCACATAGCCATTCCTATTCATTTCAGTATTGTCTATAGCTGCTTCTCCCTGGTGGCAGCAGAACAGAGTAATTACCACACATTGTATGACTTGCAAAGCCTACACCATGCACTCATTGGCCCTCCAGGCAATGTATGCTGGTTCCTGACCCAGATACACAACCCAGATGAGACAGCTGTGTCTGAATATTAGTGTTTAGAGGGGGGGTGATCAAATTCCAGATATAGAAGAAACAGCTTTTGCTAATAGATTGAGTGTGAAACTTATACATTGATAATAATGATTATGTTTTGCAGCCCATGTAACAGGAACTGCAGTGAGGAAAATTGATTGAGGAGGCAGAGAATGAAAATTAAGTTTCATATGTGTTGGGACATGATTTTGAGGTGTCTATTAGACACCTAAATGTAGAAGTCAAGAAGCGTTTTGAGAGGTGGGGAGATAGCTCAGCAGTCTAAGCACAAGGACCCAGGTTTGATCCCTGGTACTGCATGCCGTGCATGGCCCAGAAACCTGGACGAGCAGTGTGGCATACACCTACAATCTCAGTGCTGGGGAGGCTGAGACAGGAGGACCACTACAAGTCTGAGCTGCATAGCAAAACCCTGTACCAAATAAATAAATGAATAAATCATTGTTCCAGCACAGTGAATAAATCATTTATTTATTTGGTACAGGGTTTTGCTATGCAGCTTTAAAAAAAGATTTTTTTTTAAAGAAAAGCCTTTGACTGGACAGATTTCAGCAGAAAGATCAGGGACAGAAATGTAAGTCTGAGAGTTGTTGGTATGTGTTATTTAAAACCATGTGACATTGGTAATAAGTAGTCTGTTGGGGAATTTTTGGAAATGGTGATCACTTTTGTTTGGGAAAAATCATGGGAGATTAGTTCAGGGGTTGAGGTTTGATCCTGGTGTAAGGGATTAGAGGAGAAATAACATAGAGAAATGTTTGAATTTTGTTCCAGCACAGTGAATGGCCTAGGATAAAATGCTAGGCTTTCATTTTTGAGGAATTGATTAAATCGGTATATTTCTCATTTTCAAGTTTTAGAAAAAAGGAGTTTAAATTTTGGAAAAAATGATTAGTGATAGATAATTAAGAATTGGAAGCCAGGGAGATAACTCAGATGTCTTAGTGCCTGCCTGGCAAGTGCAATCCCTGGTACCAAAAAAAACAAAACAAACAAACAAAAAAACTGAAGAATTGGAGGCAGAGTTTGGAGATGGTCTTTTCATCTGCAGTAGTTTCTATAGCCAGTTTCTCAAATATCATTCAGCTCTTACTCTGTGCCACAGTGTCTCAGTTGCTGTTCTCTCCTTGCCTGGACAGCTCCCCAACACCCAAAATGAAGGAAAGAAAGGTTTATTTAGCTCACAGTTACTGGAGGTTTCAGTCCATACTCAGCTAGCTCCAAGGCAGAGTGGCACGTGGCAGAGAGCTACCTCTCTCAGCAGAGGCAAAGAGCCAAGAGAGCAAAAAAGGAGCGACAGGCAGCTACCTGGCCTCTCTCCCCTCCTTACATTGTAATGCAAATTACCTGCTCCAGGATGGATGCAGCACCCACACCCACAGTAATCAGTCACAGACTTCAAAAGCTCCCCCATAACTGCTTGAGGCTTTGGGGGGGCACCTAGACCCAAACTATATCATAGAAGTGTTTCATCCTCATTTTACGGCTTACTTGATCTCTGTGGTATTCATTACCATGCCCTTCCACTGCCACCTGGAATGTCTCCGGCTAGCACTTGCTGTAGTCCTGCTCCTTCCCAGGACAGTTTTCTTGCAGCTCCTTTCTCACTCCCACTTCCTACTCCCTTTTCCTCTTTGCATTGTGCTTCTTCCTGCTTTGTCTCCTCAATGTTTATGGCTTCTATCTTTCCTCCAATATTATCTTTTTTTTTTTTTTTTTTTCTGGCAAAACCTGGAATTGAACTCAGGGCCTTGCTCCTGTCAGAGAGGTGCTTATTCTACTGAGCTATCTCCCCGGCCCCACCAACATTCTCAAATATCTGCCCCATCTCATATTTCAGCTCTAATTTTGAAATTATTATCTGCTCTGGGGACATTTTACCTGAACGTCCCACTGGCATTTCTAAATTAATGTATGTCAAATATAATTATTTCTCTCACCAGCCTTGTTCTACATGGATAACCTAGTCTGGCTGAGGGCCACCTTCTTTCCTCTTTTCTAAGTCACTAACAGGTGAGTTTTTCCTCTGTGACTTTTTCACTGTTAGCATGGAATTGATTATTAAGTTCTGTAATTTCCATATCCTACCTCTCTAATCTGATCTCTTTGTTGTCTTCATTACTGCTACCTTAAAGATATTATTATTATTATTATTATTTAATCTGGACACTAAACTCTCCTACCTAGTTTCTCTGCTTTAAGGCTTTTTCAAATCACCTATAGTTTCAGATAACTATGTAAAATGAAATCTGATCATACTATTCCTTTTTAAAGTGCTACTGACTCTCCATTCTCTGTAGTAATGATTTAAAAAATTTTAAGCATTGTATAAACTTTCTTTTTTAGTTGAAACCTTGTTTTCCTTCTCTTTTATCAGCATCTAACAGATCAGAACAAAATAATAAATCTATATTCATTTCTAAATTTATTTAAATATATTGCTTGCCTGATATATAACATTTACTCTGGTGAGCACTGTAAAAATAGGTAATAGCACCAACAGTGAAATATCTACTGAGTGACGTGCTCTGTGCCAAGCACTGTACATTATCTGTCTACCTGAATCTACTTAATCTTCATAACAGCAGTCCAAGCGAAAATAAGGGATGTGTTACAGTTTGTGTCTAGATGTCCCCCAAAGCCCCATGCAGTCATGGAGGGGGCTTCTGCAGTTCTTGATTGACTGATGGTCCAATGCTGGGTTTATGGGTGTGAGTGCTACGCCCACCATGGGCAGATCACCTGCACACGATATAAGGAAAGGAAAAAAGCTCACTCTCTGTTGCTCCTTCCTTTTCTCTTGTTGCTTCTGCTGACTTCCACTGCCATGAACTGCTGCCTTCTTCCATGTGCCACTCTGCCGTGGAACCGACCAAGCATAGATTGAAAGCTCCACAAATCATGAACTAAATAAACCTTTCCTTACTTAATTTTGGGCAACAGTATTTTGTCTCAGCAATGAAAGAAAAGTAACTTGGAATGGTTCTTTCTATTACAGAATTTTCTGTGTGCACGTGTGTGTGTGTGTGTGTGTGTGTGCGCGCGCGTGCGCGCACACACGAGTATTTTACTCTGATGACCAACATTTTGTTTCTCTGAGAGCTCATATAAGGAACCACAGGATTTTGGGTGCTCATTGCTCCAAGCTGCCTCACAAATGTGTGGGAGCCTCACCAGACTGCTTAGACTGTACATGGGGAGCTTGGAACAGATGTTAATCCTCCAAGGGTTCCATAAGATGGAAGGAAGTACTGCAAAGTCACTCTGCTTAAAAAATAAGATCGCCTGTCTGCATGCCCCATCCTCAGCCCTGCCAAGAGCACACTGCAGTCTTCTCTGCTGTGAACTCTTGCTTCTCGTCAGACTTCTCTAATGTCTTAGCAACACCAAAGGAACCTGAGAGAACCAAGTATTGCAATTTGTTGTTCATGACCTGACTGGTATCATGATTTAGTAAATTGCTTTTTCTAAGGCTTCGTTTTTGGCTTATTTAAGCCAGGGACTAAATGTAGCAATAAAAATTTAAATGACTCTGGCTCTTGTCTGAATTGCTCAGTATTCCAATCTCTGGGCTTTGCTATAGTGCCAGGGGGCAGAGCAAACACAGTTGACAATGATTCTGAATTACCAATTCACTCTGCTCATTAGATTACATTGAACTGTTATGACTTGCAGGGCTGAATTTTTTACTTTTTGACTCCAGCCATTTAAAGCAATTTTTTTGCAACTCCATAACAAAATACAAAATTGTCTGGAGTAAGACTTTCTGATTGGAAATGATCATTTTTAGATAGGAAATTAAGCTTGTTACCAAATGGTATATTACCACCAGAATTATATTTTTACAAATGAGTAATCAATACTACCTTCAACTTAGGTATGTGAGTATTGTTGAATTCCAGTAATTGTTAGGTTTAATTGTATTCCTTAAGTTTAGCCACATAAAAAAGTCAGGTCACAGTTATGCACTGTAAAATATTATCTTGTTAGAAAAACCCACTGGGTTAAAAAAACACAGGAAAGTATCTTTTGGGTAAGCATATCCAAAATATTATAGTTACGTTATCCTAACTTCAATTATGTAGATTTGTTTACTTTAATTAAAGTAAAATGCTTTCTTCACTACAGGTCCTATAAAACATTTGTGCTATATATTACAGAGATTTTTCTATATTCATTTTTTATTTTTAATTGAATGTATGACCAGTGTAACAAATAGACATGCTTTGGGTGGGGTGTTTCTTTCCTGTGATTAAACAATGGACTATTCTTACTAATTTATCTGAGGTCTTTAATATACGTAATGTACAAATTCATATTTACTTTCATTACTGTAAAAGTGTTACAGTTTATTATGGATGTGGTAAAAACAAGTAAATCTTAGTTTAATAGGGAACAATCATGTTTTGCCAATACCTTTAAGCGAGTTTCGCTATAATTAAAATAACCAAAGTTATTCATTCTCTCTTAGGAATTTTGCCCCATTTTTAAAATATCAGAAAAATGAAAAACACTAAATTGTTATTATTACTTCTTTGTGAGTTCAAGACCAGCCTGAGCTACAAAATAAGCTCAAGACAACCTGTACTACATCATATGGAGACCCCGTCTCAAATAGACAAAAAATAAAATTGTTGTATGTTCTCCTATGTTCTATCGCCTAAGAGCTACTTGTGTTATATTTCCTATGCTGTCATAGTTATTGATTGTGCTCAGTTAGCACCTGCATTTTTTTGTGGTTGTTTATTTTGTTGGTACAGTTTAGATATACATAATGATCACACACATCATAGAAAATTTGTATCTGTACATGACATGTCTTGCTTCTTTTTTTTCCTCTCCATTCCCCTTCCCTCCCTTAACCCCTTTCCCTTCCTTGTTTACAAAGGGTTTGTTTCCATTTTTCCTTCTATCCTCTTTTTCTTGTCCCAACTTTCCTTTCCCCCACCTCCCTCCCAAATTCTCATTCCCGTTTGAATACTTTCTCCCTTTTTCACAATACCTATTATACATTTTGGTCTTTTTAAAATTATTTATTTGTTGTGGGGTCATACTATGCAGTTCAGACTCCTAGTGATCCTCCTGGCTCAGCTGCCCCAGTGCTGAGATTACAGATGTGTGTCATTACACCCGGATCTCCAGGGCTGTTATGGCATGCATTACTGGAGATTGAACTCAGGTCCTTGCACTTGCCAGGCAGATGCTTAGACCACTGAGCTGTCTCTCCAGCCCCTTGGTATATATATAAATATATATTTTTTCTCAGTAAAAGAAACAATAGGTGTCAATTTAAATATGTGTGTCCAATTTATTTCACTTAAGTGTATGGTCTCAAGCTGCAATCATTTAGCTAAAAATGTCTCAAGCTAATCCTTCTTTATGGCAGAGTAGTACTCTTTTACATTTTTAAAAAATTATATCTTTATCTGTTCATTGGCCGATGGCCATTTCAGCTATTTCAAAGATTTAACCATTATAAACTGTACTGCTAAACACATGGGTAGCACCTAAATTTTATAATTGCAGGGTACTCAGTGGGAAATGAATTTGGGATGTTGTGATTCTCAGAATGGAAGTAAGAGCTGAGGAGTGAGAGGAACAAGGAATGCAAGCTAAGTAGAAAAAAATCATCTGGCATATACATAGAAACTTTGAATTCAACATTTTTTTAAAATGTATTTGGCACAGGATCTCACTACACAGCTCGGACTTGTAGTGATCCTCCTGTCTTCAGCCACCCCAGCACAGGGATTATAGGCATGCGCTACCATGTTGGGTCTCGGTGTCTAGTTTAGTGTGCCCAGGGGTGGGGCTGGCATGACGTGCGGTGCCAGGGATCGAACCCTGATCCCTGGGCTTACTTAAGCAGGCCCTTAGTCCTCTGAGCACCGGCCATATGAATTCACCACCTTGACAGTAGCAGCCAGAATCATCCCTGGCATCAGACTAGTATTCTCTTCCACATTTCCTTGAGGTCTAGGTACTACCAGTGAGTAGATGTTGCTGCTGGAGACACCTGAAAGAGAAGAAGAGCTAATATTTATTGGGTGCCTATAGGTGCCAGACACTATAGATATTTTTGCATCTCATTTGATCATCACTACAACCTTCTAACGTTTGTGTGATTATCTCTCTGTACTGTTGGAGATTGTGAGGCTCAGAGTAGGTAAGTGACCTACCTAGAGAGGCATAGAGTATGCAATAAGCAGAAATACTTGCTGCAGCAGCCACACTGGAAAGGGAAGGGGAGGTTGAAAGAAGGGACCAAGCAGGTCAATGTGGATTCTGGGCTTTTCCTTTTGAATGTTAACCTTAGAGTCTCATCTCAGGACACCAAGACCCTGAAGTTGTCACACAAGAGGATTTGGAATTAAGTCCTTTCCATAAGTAACTGTTTTGTATTCCTTATGCATACCCTCTGTTTTAAACCTGTTGTGTTTAGGTAAATGCTTGTTTGTCTTTATTTTTCCACAGGACCTTCTACATTATATCATGATTATTCAAGATTTAATTTAGAATCGTCTTCCAGGAGCAACAAGAAACATTCTATAAAGTGGTGTAATGATAATAGTGTTCACTCTGGGATATTTACATTTGTTATAATAATTAAGGGCTAAATGACAGAACTGAAATCTGAGCAAACAGAAAACAATTGACAGTGCTGGCCTGTACAGTAAAACATATTCTTAAAGGAAGGGCAAAAGGAAAGAGGGAAGGGATTATAATACAAAGGAGATGTAATTTATAAGAGTTTTAAGATTTGAAATTAAAATTAGGAAATAAACTCAAATGTAATTAGTTCCTCATGTTTTCTGTGAAAACAACTACCTCTGCTGCCTACAGGTGGAATTACCACTTATACCAGTTTCTTTTACTAATTAGGTCAGGTTGTATTTTTAGTACAATTTTATTCTAATGAATGAATGTCCTTTCTATTAACCTGAACAGTCAAGAAATATGAAATAATAGGAGAATATATCAATCTGGGTTTCAAGCTAACTATATGCTAATGTGACAAAAATGGCTGCTTGAGGACAATTTTATCATATCCATTGCAATTATGAAGGGAAAATAAAATCTTCCTAAGTACTCTTCACTCTCCCTGAGGTAATTACATTTTGTAATCCTCACTAAACTCTTCAAACAATTGAATCTTATTCAGACAATATAAAAACCTATAAAGACTTTATTATCTTTCAAAAATTCTGTTGGGTTGATGGATTTAGAAGCTCCCTTTATTTTCATTCCAAGAAAATTTCCCTACTATCATGATTATCACAAATGTGACCAGCAATATCTTTTATTGAATCTGTAGGACCTTGTACTATAAAAGAGACATCAAGGGCTGTTAGAGTTCCTACCTTTGAAAAATGTATAATATAATGGAGACATTAGGTAGTTAACATTGGTTCAAAATAATTTATCCAGCCCTGTAACTTATTAGAAGCATTCTATGAGGAAATATTGGAATGATTTGGAGAATATATATATATATATATATATATATATATATATATATATAATATTTTTTTCGAGACACACATTTTGAAAGATGATGCAGATGACATTACCCTTTTACAGAGCAGTGACATTCATTCAGTCCTAGAGGATAAACCCCTAATTCTCTGAGGACTTTATTTGGGTGACTTGGGGAAGTATTTCAAGCCCCTTTCCAACTAAATTCTAGCGTGGTGACTGTGTACAGCACATTGTTGTTGCCACTGCTATGCTAAGGTGCAGGTCCCTGTGCTGAGAGAAGATCCGTATCACCGAATAATGAGGCAGGAACCTTGCCTTTCTCCTTCAGAATATACCAACCAACAATAACACTGAATAACTTTAATATGAGCCTTATCTGTGAAAATGCAATACTTCTATAATGTAGATGGGATTTACAAGGCCATTTTCTAATGCACTGTAAGATGATACCACTTGTTAGTATAAAGAAGTAGTTGGTAATAAGAGTTAGAATGATCGAAGTGGACTATATGCATGTACACATATGCCAAAAAGAAACCCGTTCATCCAAATGTCCAGCAATAATAAAGCAATAATAAAGATGTGAACTAATTAAAAAATATAATTTTAAAAGAAAGTAATTAGGGCCTGGGAGATGACTCAGTGGAATAAGCGCTTCCCTGGCAAGCACAAGGGTCTGAGTTCAATCCCCAGTTCCTCAAAAAAAGAAAAGTAATTAATATCATGACATCCTACATATAAATTTTTATTGTTGAATTTGGGAGAAATGAGGACAGATCACTTTTTCCTTCCCAAGTGTGGCTGTGGAACTTACAGGGATGACTGCACAAGTGCAGTTCCTGAAATATGCTGCAGCTCTTCTCTCTCTGATTTCTTTTGTTTGTGTGGTAATCGGGCCTTGTGTAATTACCCAATATCATTTATTTTGAAATTTAATAAACCATTTGTTTTATCAATGGCAGTAGTAATGGCTTTCTACACTGACGTGCAGTTACACACATCAGCAGTGCATGTGGCTGAATAAAGTCATCTGAATGTTTCCACAGTCATGCCGCAGTATATTCTCAATGAGGAATGTTAAAGACAAATTGCTTAACATATTAAAAGTTTTAATACCCTAGTTTTAGGCTTATAAATGTCATCCTATGTGCTTTTTAAGTTTTCAAAAAATACAAAATATAGATATTTTAGATGGATAGAAAGATTTTATAATAGAAAATATTTTCTTCTAAACAAATATCATATTTCCCTCCAGCATATATAAATACCCCTCACTGATTTTTAGTAGGATAAACTTTACTTTTTAAAGCAATCTTAGGTTCATAGAAAAAACTGAACGTGAAGCACGCAGAATTCACACACACTCCCTGTCTCCTGCTCCCTACACGTATCTTCCCGACTGTGGACATCTGGCACCCCCTTTTTTCTACTGGGGATTGAACCCAGGTCCTTTGACCTGAGGTACATCCCTAACCCTTTTTTAATACTGATTTTAAGACAGGCTCTCACTATGTTGCTACATTGTCCAGGCTAGGCTCAAACTAAAAATCTTCCTGCTTTGACTTCCCTGATGGGGTCGCCAGCATGCACCGTGATGCCTGGCTATCTGGCACTGGATCGCCACAAAAATGGCAGCTGGTGGAGACATTAGTTCATTCAAAATACATAGCTTAAATTCAGTATTTTTTTTTTTTTTTTTTTTTTTTTTTTTTTTTTTTTTT
>PVKA01041744.1:0-17885 GCA_004027165.1 Ctenomys sociabilis
TATATATATATATGTATTTATATTTCCTGGCTGGGATAATAGCTCAGCAGTGTAAGAACCTGCCTGGCAAGTGCAAAGGTATAAGCTTGAATCCTGGTACCAAAAAAAGTGTGTGTGTGTGTCTGTGTCTGTGTGTTTGTGTGTGCGCACGTGTGCGCACGCACACACATGTACACAAAACAGGATGGCATTCTGAACAAAGGAAGCTCTCTTGTGCCCTGCTCTCCTGCCCATCCCAGCACAAGGGCCTAGAGAAGCTGTCTAGCTGTGCCCACTCTCCTGACCATTCTGGAATCTGGAGGAATAGTCAGATTTTCTTCTGAAAAAGAAGTCCAGATTTCCCTCTGCTGTGTCACATAGTAGGTGACAAAAGCCCTCCAAGCACAGAGTGGGGAGTGGCATAAGAAGGAAAGGAAATAGCAACATAGCTCATGAACAGTTCTACTTTTAAAAAGATAAGTACAAAGCTGGGCGTGGTGGCGCAGGCCTGTAATCCCAGCACTTGGGAGGTTGAGGCAGGAGGATTGTTGTGAGTTCGAGACCAGCCTGAGCTACAAAGTGAGCTTAAGGCCAGCCTGAACTGCATAGTGAGACCCTGTCTCAAAAAGACCAAAAAAAAAAAAAGAAGTACACATTTATGTGTATATAATTTCTTATACCTTACAACAGCTTGGTTAGAATTTGGATTCTATAAAACAAACTGAAAAATCACAAAATTTAAATGAACTTAGACTGGGAGCCTAAGGGAATAAAATGAGGACCATGTAAATACAATTATAGAAGAAATAAGAGGAAAGAACAGAAAAATACTTCTGGATACAAAAATATTTGAATAGTACAAAGGCTTAACTTAACTCCAATGAAAGTAGATGCAAAAGACAAAGATTAATTCAGTTGGAAAAAATCTGAGGTAGAAGACGAAATACAAGTGTTTAGGTTCATTGGAATCTGGGGTAGTGAAACCAACAGAGGTGACAAAAATTCAAATGCAAGTAGGACAAAGGAAATCATGCTGAATTGAAGAAAAATTTCTTTCTGTTAGCCCAAAGAACTTGTGGTACTCCAGGAAAATTCCGTATGCTAACATTCCACACTGAGATACCTTATTTTGATTAAAAGGAAAAACTACTTAGGAATGCAACAAGAAAAAATAAAGGAGGGGGAAAGCAGAATCAAGTTGGCCTCAGACTTGCCAGTGTAATGCTGAGCATCCCCAGTGAATAATTCTAAGGAGAAATCCCCTAGGGAAAGAAATTCCTGAAGAGAGTGGTGAAGAAGTCATGGCACATAAATTATTGTGTTTTTCTTTTAAGACAATACATGTCAATGTAGAGTTATTTTTTCTAAACTAAACTTCTTTGGGTTCAATTGCAGTGCTGACAGTTCGTGATAAATAAGTGGGTTTTGGGACACTGGGTTTTCCATGACTGCCCTATGAGGTACTTTGTCTGAGGCAACCACAGAATTTCTCACATGCTGGGCCTGAGGTGTTGCTCAGTGGTAGAGCACATGCCTAGCATACACAAAACCTGGATTCAATGTCCAACACTGAAAAAATAAAAGAGAGAGAGAGACTTTCACAGATGAACAGAATTTTTTATGTATATAGGACAAGGTCTACAGGGTCTTGCTAAGTAGATCGAATTCATAGTGATTCTCCTGTCTTCAGCCTCCCAAGCACTGGGATTACAGAGGCACGCCACAATGTCCAGTGTCAGTGGTCATCTCAATGCACCCCAGGGGTGGGGCCTGCATGGGGGATTGAACCCAGCCACTGTGCTCTGCCTAAGCAGGTGCTTTATCCACTGAGCTATCTGGCTGGCCCCAAGGAACAGAATTCTGAAACCCTGAGCCCTATTGAAAATCCAAAGGCTGGCCAAACAGCACCTGCTTAGGCAGACACTGCAGCTGGAGTTCAATCCCCAGTGTGCTGTGCTGGCCCTGCCCCCAGGGTATGTAGAGACAGTGATTGAGACTCAGCAGGGTGGCATGCGCCTGTAATCCCAGGCTTGGGAGGCTGAACACAGGCAGATCACTATGAGTCTGATCTACATAGTGAGTCCCTGTAGACCCTGTACTAAAAATAGAAGAGAGAAAAAAAGAGAGAAAGAGAGAGAGAGAGAACCCAAATAATAGGAAATTAAAAGATAAAGAACTCAGAGAAATGGCAGTAAAAATTGTTGTATCTATGGTATTTAAATGTAGAAATAATGCGAGAAAGTGTGGATAGAATGAGTCGTGCAGTATATTGTAATCCCAGTACTTGAGAGGCCAAGGCAGGAGAGTCACAACAAGTTCACACCCAGCTTGGACAACATAGTGAGAAAGAGAGAGAGAGAGAGGACAAAGACAGAGAGACAGACAAGAGAGAAAAAAATTATGGGTAGAATACAATATGATTGCTATAATACAGATATATATATATATATATATATATATATATATATATATATATATATATCAGTCAAATAAGGAAGTAGAAGGGAGGGAAAAAAAGAAAATATGGGAATGTAATGTTACCATCTTTCAAAGCATACAGCAATCCATATGGTCTAAAATTAAAAGGAGCTATAAATACTCCATCAGGTGAATGAAAAGGAAGAGTGAGACAACAACTACAGACAGAGGCTGTGGGAAAGACCAGGTTTTATTTCCTACCTACAGGTGGGCTGACATCAGACTGATACCAGCAGCAATCTGGAGGGGAGTGTGGAGCTGCAGTAGCAATGGATCCAATGAAGTCTTTGAAGTCAAAGCTATGCGGACAATCAGCGCAGGTGTATGTAGATAGATCTGGCTCCAGCAAGGCTTCAGTTCTGGTCCTAGAAGTCTTTATTGCCCCTACTTCTTGTTCACCAGGGGCAACCTGTTGTTTTCCATTGTTTACAAGAGGAGATACGGGGTCTCAGGTAGCTCTCAGGTTGGGCCTGACACCAACTTCATAATGTCATTCATTAAACTTTCATTAAAACCAGACAGAGAGATTATAGGAAATTATTTTTTGTTATGGACAAAAAAATAATTAAATTCATAGTTCTTTTAGATTTAGTTTCTTTTCTTTTTTTTCAGATAATTTTCTTCATTGAAATTTACAGTACAAGAGCTGGAGAGATGGCTCAGTAGGATAAACACTTCCCTGGCAAGTGCAAGGACCTGAGCTCAACCCCCAATTCCACCAAAAAAAAAAAAATAGAAAGAAATTTACAGTACATTCTGCCATGAAATTTTTCATACATGATGGAATATGCCAATTAAATATCAGGAGAAGATATCTTAATCGTGTTGTTATATAGCATATTGGCTAATTCCAGTGGATTCTCGTCTCTTACGGCCACCATTATCTCCAGTATTTGAATTATGTGACAGAGTTCATTTCTGTCCCTTACACAATGCCTATTTTCCCGCTTCTTGGTAGGAAATGAGGTTTTTATGTATTTTGCTCCAGCATGTGTACTTTTAACTCCACACCAAGGCGCATCAGTCTCAATCATTAATTTCTCACTAGGTATTGACTTCAAAGCTTCCAAATTTGCCTGTTTTCAGTGAGCAACCCTTAAACCCTATATAAAGATCTAAGTCAGTCAAAGCAGTTGGTGCTTCCTTGATACCACCATAGGAGTGCACCACCCCACCTACACACCGGTCTCTGTTTCTTTTCATTATATCCAAAAATTCATCATGTGAGTTTCAACAATGAAGAAACATTGGTAATTTTGTTTGTTCTGACAGTTCAAATTGTTTTGCAGTATATTTAAGCTGAGTATCTGTGGCAAAACTGTAGCCAGTCAAAATTGAGGCCACACTCTCCTACTGCCACAACATTCCCCTGTTTTCAGCAAGATGCAGCAACTCTTTTAAGTAAAGATCAGGATTTTTCTTTTCAAATTCACCACGTTTTGTAGGGTGGCAACCAACAGTGCTGAAAAACATATCTTTTGTTTGTGCCAATGGTAAAGCCTCTTTACTGTCCTGTAGCTCTCCACCTGTACTCATGAACTTTTTAACACCAATCTGGACAGCTCTCTATCACCTCCTGTAAGTCATCTGGATACTTCTGAACCCATCTATAAATTCCTCTGAACATAGGATCTGTCAATCAATTTCGTTGATATTGGCCATCACTCATGGCTGCATCCCTGGTTCCTCCTTAGTTTCTTTTCTTAAGTAGAATTAAATTTAGACAAAAAAGGTGTGCACACATATACATGTGTTTGTGACTACAGAGATCTGTGGGCTCATGTTCACTTTTTTTTTGAGACAGTCATGATGTGTAGTGTAGGCTGGCTTTGAACTCACCATGTAGCCCAAACTATTCTAGAACTCACAACAATCCTCCTGCCTCAGGCTCCTGAGTGCCACAATAGGCATGCATTACTGCACCCAGTATGTTTACTTAATATTAATGATGACAATACCTGGATGTTGAGATTTATAATTTTATACATTATTTTCATTTTTTAAATGAGCATGTTAAATTTTTACATAAATAAGAAAGACATGAAAAATAAACCAGAAACAATCTATGAATATGTTAATGGTTGATGCTGGATGGTGGAAATAAGGAAGAATGCTATTTTCTTTTTTATACTCTTTGATATTTTGCTTTTAATTTCTGGGAAAAGTTGTGCAATTGGATCTCCAAGTTCAGTCCATTCATTATTTATCACCTATCTGGTGATACAGTGGCCACTATGCTGTACTGAGCTCCCAGGCAACACCAGGAGGCTTTCTGTGCCAGGGTGACCCAGCTGGCCCCAGCCAAAGGGCAGCAGCAGTCATGAGGCAGAGAGCCCGTCCTGCTGGGGAGAAACATCCATGCAAGAGCCGAAGTGCCCACTTGGCCCATGTGCCATTCTCCCAGCAAGCAACCCCAGTGAACCACAGATTCAAAGGTGGAAGTACTAGAAATTTTAAGACTGCGTCAGGAGAGCATTAAGACAAGTGTGGAACCATTGTATACATGCATGGCACCAGGGAGAGATGAGACACTGAGAGTCATGTTTTAGGGACACTGAACCACTTGTAGTAGTCAGCATTATATTAAGGAGCAAGACGAATTCAGACAAGACAGGCAATTAGATTTTGCAAGCAAGCATGAGTCTGATTATTAGACAACTGGTTCCAACTGGAGTATGGTCACCAAGAACAAAGCAAGGGGAAGAGGGCCAGAGGGATGTTTTGGTTTCATTGTGTGTGTGTGTGTGTGCATGTGTATGCATATGTGTGTGCATATGTGTGTATTTGTGTTTTTTGTTTTGTTTTGCTGTTGTTTTGTTTTGTTCTTCTTTTGTAGACAGGATCTCTCCATTTAGTTCACGCTGGCTCCCAGAGGAACTTCTAATGTGTGTGTGTGTGTATGTGATTCCTCGGTTGCTGAAGTCTTGCCGCACATGTGTAACAGAGACAACAATGTACCACAAGCAGAAAAAAGGGCAGAGCCACCAAGGGCACAAAACAGATATGACATTTACAGTCTGGGAGCACCCTGTGTCTAGGGGCTGTGGTTGCAAACATGTAACCCCTCTACCATCTAGTCATGATGGAGATGGTGATTCACAGCAAGAAGATAGGCAGGAAGTGGGGCAACATCCTGGACATGTGTGTAGTGACCAGTAATCTCCTGGCGGGGAGTCTGCAGCTGGGGGAGGATTGCTTTCCTTTCCTTTTCCTTTCCTTTTTTGGTACTGTGGATTGAACCTGGGGACTTTACATTGAGCTTTACTCCTTGTCCTCTTTTTCTCTTTTACGTTTTGAGACAGGGCCTCTTGCTAAGTTACTAAACTGCCCAGTCTGGGCTTCAACTTGTGATCCTCCTGCCTCAGGCCCCTGATAAAAGGTAGAAATCTTGTTTTGATTTTATTTTTGTTTCTTTGCTTATTAGAACATGTTTGTAGTATGTAATTAACATTCCTTGTGATGAGTAAATGTATGTACATGGTACTTCTTAAGTCTTTTATTTTTTATTCTTTGCCCCACTGTATCCTCCCATCCCTGCATCGCTCAGACCCCTTCATGTGTATAATTTTCTGTGTGTGTTGGTAGTGCACGATGATCACACGTCCTTATAGAAGCTTGGTGCACATACACAACACTTAACAGTCCCCGCCTTTCTCTTTCATTTATTTCCTGCCCCTGTCTCCTCTCTCCATCTCTCAATTCCCTTCCAATATACCAGCTTGTCTCTGCAACCAATCCACTCTCAGAAATGAACCTACTCCCTCTATATCATTGTTAATTTATTCATGAAGGCCAAGTGCTGGTGGTGACTTAACCACCTCTCAATGCTGGTATTGGGGTTAAGGCTTTTAAATTAGATTTTATTGGTACAGTTTAGATATACATAATGGCCACATTCACATGTGTACCTGTATATGATATAACTTGCCTATTTTTCCTGTTCCTCTACCCTCCTTTCAACTTCTCCCCTCCCTATTTACAAAAACTTAATTTCTGTGTTTTCCTTTTTTCTCATATTTTTACTTTCCACCTCTTTCCTTTCCCCCTCCCGTCTCCCTTGTTCCCCTCCTCATTTGAGTACATCTTTACTATTTCACAATGCCTAATATACATTTTTTCCTTATTTAAACTTCATTTCTCATGCCAGAGAAACTACACGATACTTACACATGTGTGCCCAATTTCTTTCACTTAAGAGTATGGTCTCAAGGTGCATCCATTTTCTAGAAATATCTCAAGCGTATCCTCCTTTATGGCAGAGTAGCAGTCTGTTGTATTGAAAACCCCACATCTTCTTGACCCACTCACCAGTTGACAGGCATTTGTGTTGTTTCCAAGATTTGGCTCTTACAGACTTGCACTGCCATAAACATGGGTGTGAACATATATATCCCTGTGGTATGATGCTTTTAATTCTTTCAGGAAAATACCCAGGAGGGGAATGGCTGAGTCAAATGGAATCCCGAATCCTAGATTTTTTTTTTAATGAATTTGGTTGTTGCAGGTTCTCACTATGAAGCTCAGACTCATGGTGATCCTCCTGCTTTCAGCCTCCTGAGTGCTGGGCCTGCAGCTGTGCACTACCACTCCCAGACGCTCACCTCAGCACACCTGGGGGGTGGAGCTAGTGAGGCATGTCGTGCGGGGAGCAAACTGAGGTCCCCGCGCTTTCCTAAGCTTGCTGAAGCAGGTGCTTTAGTCTGCTGAGCTATCTCACTGGTCCCTAATCCAAGCTTTCTGAGGAATCTCCATACTGATTTCCACAGTGGTTGCACCAGTCTACACTCCCATCAAAAGTGAGGAGGGTTCCTTTTTCCCACAGCCCCACCAGCATCTGTTAGTGGTTCATTTCTTGATAATAGCCATTTTTTTCTGGGATAAAATGGAATCTTAGTGTTGTTTTCAATTGTATCTCTCAAATGACCAATGATGTTGAATGTTTTCTTATATATTTATTTATTGTTTGTACCTCATCTGAGAAGCGCATATTCTTTAAGTTTGATTTTTTGAGTTTTTCGTACTTTCTCAATAGTAACCTTTGTCTGAGAAGCGACTGGCAAACATTTTTCCCCATGCTATGGGTTGTCTCTTCACTCCATTGGTGGTTTTTCTTGATGTACAAAAGCTTTTTAATAAGATGGCGGCATCCCTGTTCTTATTCTTTGTGATATTTCTAGCACGATCATAAAATCTTTGCCTACACCAGTGTCTTCAAGAGTTTCACCCATTGTATATTCTAGCAGATTTAATGTTTCTGTTTCAATATTTAGATCTTTGATCCTTTTTGACTTTAGTTTAGAGCACAATGAAAGATATGTGTCCAGTTTTAACTTTAGCATGTGCAAAGCCAGTTTTTCCAGCACCAAGATAAAGAGGCTTTTTTCCAGTGAATGTGTTTGGTACCTTTGTCAATGATAAAGTAGCTGAGTGTGTCTGGAGTTATTTCTACATCTTCTAATCCATTCCATTGATTCTTGGGTCTTTTTTTAACCAGTACATACTGTTTTTATCACAGAAGCTTAGTAGTATAACTTTAAGTCAGGGATTGTGATTGCTTTTGTTGCTCAGAATTGCCTTTGCTATTCTCAGTCTCTTCTGGTTCCAAAAGAATTTTAGTAATGTTTTGTCTAATTCTGTGAGATATACTATTGGAATTTTGATAGGAATTACATTAAATCTATAACAGTTTTGGAAGTATGGTCATTTTCACTGTATTGGTTCTTCCCACCAAAAAGTAAGAGATATCTTTCCATTTTCTATTATAGGGATTAAGTTTTCAACACATGATCTTTTAGAGGGCAGTTTGCAATCACAACCTGTAGCAATCATACACCTGGACATTTCTCTACGTTTAGACTTGCTCAGGGGCCAGTGATCTGAGCAAAGAAAATTCCTTGCAGAAAAGATTAGAAACAATTCAGATGGCCAACATAGGGAATTAGTTACATACTTGATGTTCTGACCATAGAACATAACACTATGCAACTATTTAGGAAACAAAAAGAAGAAATTTCTCATTCTGATGAGGATGGGGAAGATCTGCCAAATAAAATTTCAAATATATATATATATATATATATATATATATATATATATATATATATATCATATATATCACTCAGGATTCACCAGAATCATTAAAGAAAGCACTTCTTAATAGAAGCAAGACTCTTGACTGTTTAGCTTTTAATATGCTTACTTTTTTTTTAACCCAATGACTGTTAGCTGTTCAAAGGTTACCTTCAACTAATACTTCTCTCTAATCTACTGGGTAGGGGATTGGTGCTAGAAGCTGTTTGAATGAATGGCTTGCTCCTGGGAGGGTGGGGAAGGGACCCATGATGAGCTTCCTATTTCTTGGGGTCTTTCTCATCCTGTTTTTATTTTTACAATCTCATTAGACACTTTAGAATTTTGATATCCTAATATTGATTTCCTTTCAGATGTAAAAGTAAGGGAAGGATTAAAACACCAACGAAGATGCTTTTGAGCCACTGGGCCTTAGCCATCAGATCACTTACTTGGTGTCTCATAGGTAAGTGTTACCCCTCCTCCCGGCCTTTGGAGAGGGGAACATGTGTTACCCTCAGCCAGAGCTTTTTTTTTTTTTTTTTTTTTTTTTTTTTGCCTTTTTGAGACAGGGTCTCACTGTGCAGTTCAGGCTGGCCTTAAGCTCACTTTGTAGCTCAGGCTGGTCTCGAACTCACAACAATCCTCCTGCCTCAGCCTCCCTAGTGCTGGGATTACAGGCATGTGCCACCACGCCCGGCAGCCAGAGCTTTTGTGTGTAGTAGCAAACCAGTGTTCCTGACTGCAGGACCCAGATCGGCTCACTAATGCCAGGTGTCCGTGGGACAGTAGCCAGGAAGCTGGAGCTGATGGCTTGAATTCAGTATGGGTTTCTGCCTATTGTTAATTTTAGGAAGACAAACAAATAAGCAAACATAACATAAAGCGCCATAGTATTGGAGACCATCCTTGTAAGTCAATCTTAAGAGTAATTGCCCTTATTATGTCACTGAGTGGGCTTTATTACCCTGCTGCCTTATTTAGGAAGAAGCCAACTCCTTGTCTCTTACTATAGCCACCAGGCTGAAAAGTCACCCTGAACTCCAGTTTCTACACTTTTATTTATTGTTCACCTTTTTTTTTCTGCAGTACTATTCCTTCATGTCTCTTCTCTACCTTCTTTTCAGTTTCAATGTCATCTCTTATGTAGTTTATCGGCAGGGGACACACAAGGGGGACAGCTGTCTTGGGCAGACTGTTCATGTGCTGGATAATGTCCAGCATTTTTGGTATCCACCTTCTAAATGTATCAGAAAATTCACCCCCAAATCATTGTGACATCCAGGAAACGAATGTCCCCACCCTCCCACCCAAGGAAGTGAGATTCATTAGTCCCCATCATGAACCCTTTTCATCCTCCATCACCCCTAGTAACTGTCTTTACTTTTAAAAACTATTAATTAGCACACACTTATTTATACTCTGGGGAAGTTTTTCAGACAGTTACCTGATCCTCAGGACATTCTGCAGCCAACACAACCCTAGTTCTAGTGTCAGCCCCTAAAAGGGTCTTCCACTGAGTCCACTCCATGCAGTCCTGGGACCAGATGCTGATGGCACTGATAGCACCTAAGAACCACTTGCCTGAACTTTTGGTCAGCACAAGAAAATCTCAGTGCATGTGGTAATTAATACTTTAGGTAATGCAAACTTAGTGTAGTCATTTTAAGTTGAACCCAGATAAGTCATTGTTGCTTCTCTAACTTGTTTTTCTTCCTCCTAGTGTGTGTGAGCCTAGCATTGGATGCTCCACCTGAACCTCTTGGTAGGTGATGTTCTTGGCTTCATTAAATTTTGTGTAAGATTCAGAGTACTAGGGGGACTATCTAGACATAAAAATATGAGAAAGTTTATTTCTGGCCTGACATCTATCACCTATTTTATTGGAGCCCTTTTTGTATGAAAGGAGCTAAAATTTGCCTTCTCTGTTTTTCAAAATTGCCTCACAAAATTATTACAAGAAACATGAGAGCATTTTTAAAACCCCTTGAAAGAATATTCAAACTCTTAATATTATAAGAGAAAACAAGGAGACAAGGAGACACCTATTATGCCAAACAAAAAGTAATTCATGATTAATTTCTCTTACATTTACCTTTTTCTACCCATTGGTTCCAGATAAGGACAAATAATTTGTAGCTGGACTTCTTACTCACGTGTATTAATCTGCCCACAAAGTTTGACTAAGCATTAGGAGTGTGCATAGCCTTCTGATCCGTAGTGGAGCCTGAAAATGCAAATGCAAAGGCTTGGGTCCTAACACTAGTCATCAAGCTTTCAAAATTTAACTCTGTAAGGCAGAATTTAAAGAGCAGAGCACTAGAGTCCCAGTTGTCACCACCACTTCCTGGTGCATAATATTGTATACTCAGCTTAGTTTGAAAACTCAATCTAGAAAACAGATCTATTAATAGCACCTACTTCTGCATTGTTGTGGGGCTTAAACACCCCAAAGGAAGAGCAGGGGCCCATGGTGTGCTGTGACCAAGAGAATAAATGTGGCAAGGAGTACAGAGAAAGAAAAGCCTGCAGTGCATGGAACTGAGTTGAGAGGATAGAGTGAAGGAGGGGCAAGGAAATGTACGGGATGGTCCAGAATGTCCCTAGTCATTTGGGTGCTATGAACTTCCAAGGGTCTGTGAGAATTGGGGAAGTCCTTCTGTCTAAATTCTGCTTACCAAGTGCTGAGTTCCTGTTTCATAAACTTTCCTACCCAGATAATATTTTGCTTATTAATGAACAATAATAGTTTGTAGACTTTCTGTGGTTCCCAGACCCTTGCTGGGCATGGGTTCAAAATCTTTGGGTTTCCAAATTCAGTGATTTTTCCTCTAACCTATTCTCTTTAGATGCTTATGATGAACACTGTAATTTCAAGATGACATTTAGAAAATACCGCTCAATCTTATCATGGGAGTTGAAAAACCACTCCATTGTGCCAACTCACTATGCATTAGAGTATACAATCATGAGGTTAGTTCATGTTCCATTTTTCTCTTGCTAAATGTATTATCTTTCTAGTATGTTCTCTGTCTCCTCATTTCTTACTCAGAACCTTAAAAAGCCAAAGGCAAAATATTTATTCAATTGAATACTTTAATAATCCAAAACTATTTTGACAAAGTTTGTGTTTATGATAGGTCAGTGGTTTTGCCAATAATTAATTTAATTTAATTAATTGGAATTTTTAATAATCTTGTATTTTCCAAATGTCTGGTGGTTATACTCACTTTTCTTTACTCATGGAGGCATGGTGGACACTAGAAAACTGCCTGGCCTACTCCAAGACAAGCCTGAGTCCAAAGCCTGTTATAGTCACAAATCAGCTTTCCATTTGGCATGGAGCTCCACCTCTCTGAGTTGATGTCCCCACTGAGGGGCTGGCTCAAGGACTAGTGATATCATATATGATAAGTCATTCTTTGATCAGTATTCCCATGGAATGTCCTTTTGTTGCTTTTGGCTTATAACAGTTGCTGCAGGCCTTCCAGAGGGTCTGTTGTGAGTTTCCCTTTGACCTGCTATAGTCTTAAGGTTTCTCTCTGCATTGAGTACTCACAGTCTTCCATAGTGTGGTAGATGTGATGTTTGCATTGTTCCTAACTAGCACAGGGTGGGCTTAGGACTGGACCATGGCAGAGAGGGTGAGGTTCTTAAGGAAAGCAATGATTGCTCTTGAAGGAGAAAGAGGAAGGCCTCGGGCCTCTACCATGAAAGCCCAATGTTCATTCATCCATCCAGTGAACCTAAGACCCTACCCTCTAAAAATGGAGATTCTGAAAGCAGGTGGAGACATCATTAAAGAAACAAAAGCGTGAGGTGACAGGTGGAGGTAAACGCTATGAAGAAAACTAAAGAGTGAGAAGGATTGAGAGTAAGGCTTGAGAGAGCATGAAGTGTTCCATTTTCAAATAAAGTGGGTATAGAAGACAGTTTGATACTGCAATATCTGGGCAGAGCCTGAAAGGAAAAGAGGAAGCAAGGTACAGAAGTGAATTCTCATTCTGTAAGAACTAAAGTTTTCCCTGTTCCATTTCTTTCCAAAGTAAAGCAGCAAATTTCAAGATTGTTGAGAAATGTGCGAATATCACCAGATCATTCTGTGACCTGACAGATGTGTGGCTAGATGTGGATGAGACATACGTTGTCCAGGTGAAAGGATTCAGAGGGGAAACCTTGCTGGTCCAGTGCACCGATAGCATCACGACCACGAACAGTGAGTTGAACCCTATTTCTTGATCTCGCCATCCTCATCAAAGTCATCAGTAGTAACTTCCCCCGAGGGTTAAAGACATCATATCACAGGGATAAAGTTACACATAGCAGTACAATGCACAGCAGTTAAATGTTGGAAATGCCCTACATACCCATCACCAGAAGAACAGATAAAGAAAATGTGATATCTATGCCCAATGAAGTACTATTCTGCCATAAGAAGATGAACTTGAAGCATCTCTAGTTACATGGATGTAACTTGAGACATTAGATTAAATGAGGACTGTGGAGATAGCTCAGCAGTCTAAGCACCTGCCTGGGAAGCTCAAGGACCCAGGTTCGATCCCAGACATGGTGGCGCTCACCTGTAATCCCTGCACTAGGCAGGCTGAGACAAGAAGATCACTGTGAGTCTGAGCCACATAGCAAGACCATGTACCAAATAAATAAAAGATTTAAAAATATACAGGTTAAATGAAGTTAGACTACAAGCTTAAATACCACTTGTTTTCTTTTATATGATAAACTAAATAAATATATAAATATATAAATAAGAGCTGGAGAGATGATAGCTCAGGGGTCTATGCTCTTGCCTAGCAAGGGTAGATTGTTTACATGGTCTGCCTCTGACGATTCATGTTCCTGGGACTGGCTTTGCTCGGGCCCCAACAACTTTCACATGGCTAACAATGATACTCTGTGTTCTTGGGGCTTGCTCTTACTCCAGATGTGTGGTCTGTCTCCAGCTCAGCCACTCCCCATAAAAAAAGATCATTATTTGCTCTACCATGAATAGGAAGGTCTACAGAATCATTTTAGATTTAGACCTATAGGGCTGCAGCTCGCCCTGCCACCTCCTAACTCTAACTGGGACTAGTTACTTTGCTGATCTAAGACTCAGCTTTCATATCTGACAAATGTAACCATAATGTGTTCTTTACAGATTATTGCTGGAAATCCATGCTGGATATGGTGGCACACACCTATAATTCCAGCATGAAGAGGCTGAGGCAAGAGAATGGCTATGACTTTGCAGTCAGCCTGACTACATAGTGAGTTCAGAGCCAGGCTGGAATATGTAGCAAAACCCTGTCATGAATGTATGAATCAATCAATCAGTCAGTTAATGCAGGTTATCCCTCAATACCTGCACAGAGCAGGCTTTCAGGCAGTAATACTTGCTGTTCTCATCACTATATAACTAGCAGGTGGCCAGGATGTAAGCTGTCACATCACTCTGGGACAGTGCTTGCCTTTTGTCTGTGAACCCAGCCCAGGTTCTAACCCTGTAGCTTCAGCCTGTGACTTGGGAACACATAGGCCACATACATGGAGGTGCACAGCTCACAGGCAAAGGCTGGAGCCCGAGTCTGGGTCTGCTCCTTTGTTTACTTTTCCTGTGCCTGGAGTCACTCCCAGAGGCTTTTGCTTTGACAGTTCCAGCTCCATTGGTTTTTCAGTTTTCATTTTATAGGCTGTTTCAAAAATAAGCGGAAAACTCCAGTTCTGCTTCAGTGCACTAGTAAGTGCTTTCTACCTGCCTCTGACGATTCATGTTCCTGGGACTGGCTTTGCTCTGGCCCCAACAACTTTCACATGGCTAACAATGATACTCTGTGTTCTTGGGGCTTGCTCTTACTGAGTGACAATGCCTGAATCTGGTGTGGCAGATAATTTAGATACCTATGAGACAGCTACAGTAGTGTGTGTGTGTTTAGGATCAAGAGTCCTGTCTATGTGTTTGTACACAGATGGAAAGGAAAACAAGTTTATGGGTCTAAGCTTATAGTACTTAGGGTGCTGAAGAATTACATGAGTTCTTTTTCATGATTCAAATGATAAACCTGAAAAATAGACTCATGATGAGAAAGTATGTATAGTTTGGTATAGTTCTTCTGAAAGGGTTAAGCAGTATGTATTAAAAACCTTAACACAAGCCAACTCTAATCCAGAATAATTCTTTAGTAACTTGACCTAAGGAATTTATATATATATATATATATATATATATATATATATATATATATATTTAGCGAAAGGTCTACAGGGTGCTCAGGGTCTCACTACTAGATCAGACTCGCAGTGATCCACCTGTTTTCAGCCTCCCAAGAGCTGGGATTACAGGTACGCACCACCACGCCCAGTCTCAATTGCCATCTCAGCATTCTCTGGGGGCGGGGCGGGGGCCATGGCTGGTACAGCAGGCCCAGGGATCAAACCCCTGGCCCCTGTGCCTGCTTGCAGGTGCTTTAATCTACTGAGCTATTTGGCAGGCCCAGGAAGTTGTTAAAGACAGATGCCAAGATTTAGGACCATGAATATTTAATAATACATAAATTCCATTCAGAAAAATTAAGAGATAATTTAAATGTTAAAAATAGTGAATCAGTTAAGTCATGGTTCAGCTACTTAGTGAAAATAAAGTGATCATGAAAAATTACAGTGTGGGTCAGGGATTCATAGTCTTTCTGTAAAGGGCCAGAAAAGAAATGCTCTAGACTGTATGCGACATATGATCTCTGTCCCATGCTCTTTCTAGTTTTTTCTTTGTAATCCTTTAAAAAAAAATAGCAACCATTCTAATCTTATAAATTGTACAAAAGGCCAATTCGTGGCTCATAATCAGCTAGCCCTTCATATAGGTAAATATATAGTAATATGTTTGTGAAATATAGTTGAATGAAATTATATGCCATCCAAAACCATGTGATCTAGAATGATTTAATTTTAGTTTATATGTGTGTGTGTGTGTCTGTGTGTCTGTGTGTGTGATTACATGGTACATGTACACGTATTTACAAATATATACCCTAATTTAGTAACTGCGTGAATATTATATATTTAGGTCCATGTAGCATAGATAAAAAATGATTAACTACAAAGGCAATTGCTATTTGTATTTTTGACAATGATTTTCTATTATTCTCTATTATTATCTCATTATGAAAATAAGTTATTTCTAATGTCAAAGCCATAGACTAGAGCCTGATAATTGAAAAAGTAGCCGGCTTCTGTTGCTATAGTAATGTTAAGAAAAGAATACAATTGATTTTTAATCTCAGTCTTTCACAAATAGAATAAAAATAATAGACTATACCTGGGTACATAGGCAGGACAAAAAGAAAATTGTTTTTCTTTAAAATAAATAAGATTGGATCCTGACAGTAGGAAGCACTGTCACTGATGGATAATGGGGTTTGTTTCTGACTTTGTCTCCCAAACAGTGTCTATTGAGCCCCCAGACTTTGAGATTGTTGGCTTTTCGGACCACATCAATGTGATCGTGCAGTTTCCATCTGTGGCCCCAAAGTTCTATGGGGAAGAACTACATGAATATGCATCTCTGATCATTGATGAACACTTGGAGAACATTGATAAGAGGGTGAGTGGTCTCTGTTGCTGCAATCAGAATGCTATGAGTTGGCCACGGGATGTATTTGACTGTCTTTAAAAAGAAAAGAGGAAACATGCAGATGAACAATTCACGTGAAATGATCTACCAGCAGTGGTGTGACTTTAGGAAAGCAGTCACTGTAGTTCACTCTCCGCAGAAATATGTTGATTTACCCAGTAGCTCCATCTTAAGAGAATAAGCCACCTGCACAGTACCACTGGGCACAGAAAAGAGAGAGTCGTGTGATGTAACAGAACAGTGATATATGCAGGGTGAGCAGCCGGAGCCCAGTATACTAAGGCGAGATTCCTTTAAAAGGGTGGCTTAGCTGAGCCACACATAAAAGCATGTGCCCTTTCCTCTGACACAGCAAAAAAAAAAAAAAAAAAAAAAAACCCAGTGTTTTCCTGCAGCTCTGCCTTCTGATTTCCTCTTTCCAGTCGAGTGCCTATAACCTCAGGGCGACCCTGGTAGCAGACATGCGCAGATCTTTGTTGGTTCTGTCAATCAGAATGGTGGGATGTGAGCAAAATTAATTGCAGATACCCATAGGTAAGCTATAGTAGTATTTGGTTTGTCAAGGCCTTTGCCAATTGTACAGCCTGCAAGATATCAGTAAAACAAGAAAAATCAAGTAGAAATGCGTAGAATATATCAAGTAAAACCAGCCTGCAAGACATTAGAGCAGGGCCATTCCAGACAGGGTTAGATAGGAACGGGTGGGTTTGAGAAACAACAGAGAGGGCTGGAGTAGAGTGACCAAGTGGGGAGAACAGGGGGAAGGGAGATCAGAGGGTGAAGCAGCCAGAGCTTGTGAGTCTTTGTGAGTCTAGTAAGGCAGAAATCAGTGGGTGACCCAACGGGCTAGCCTTAGGGGCTAGAGGTGTGGCTCAGTGGTAGAGCTCTTGCCTTGCATGCACAAGGCCCTGGGTTTGATCCCCAGTACCACAAAAACAAGCCAACAAAAAAATCTACATTGATACAGATCAACATGTCAGCCTGGCAGGAGTGATAAGAGGCCATAATAGGAAAATTGGAACTTAGAATACCAGTGACAACCCTATTAGAATGATGACAACTTGATAGGTAGTTGCTAGGAAGGAGCAAAAATAACAAGGGAGAAACAAGTTTATGGGGCTCAGGGATTGTGACAGGTATCATTCACTGTCCTATTTCAACTATGTCTCTTATTCAAAGCATTAGCTACTGTGTTTTAAATTATTATTTCTAAAATATGACTTATTAGCATATTAATAACACTATTAGAGAAAAACTACAATTAATAGACATTTTCTGGATTTAAACTGTCCTCTTCTGGGCAGTCTTCAGTCCTCCAGCTGGTGGGAGTTAGCGTCGCAGCCCTGGGTGCTGGGGCCCTAGTTTATATTGTTCGAGAAGTTGGTTTGTGAGGTCGTGCCTGCCCGTCTACTCCAAGGTTTTCTGGCTTTCCTCCCACGGCGTGGGGCCCCGCCGACTCCCTGGGCCTGTGGGGCCACGGCCTTAGCAGTGCCTTTTGCGTTCCTCATAAGCATATCTTAAAACCTTCAAGATGGTTCTAGCAGATCTTGGAAGAAAAATAACATCAGCATTACGCTCACTGAGCAATGCCACCATTATCAATGAAGAGGTCTTAAATGCTATGCTAAAAGAAGTATGTACAGCATTATTGGAAGCGGATGTTAATATTAAACTAGTGAAGCAACTAAGAGAAAATGTTAAGTCTGCTATTGATCTTGAAGAGATGGCATCC
>PVKA01041745.1:0-11240 GCA_004027165.1 Ctenomys sociabilis
ATATGCCTTGGGGTCAAATACTGTAGGACCTTGCTTGTGTGGAAGCCATGCATTTAGCCTTGTAAGAATGGGTCATCTAGGCCAGCCTCAGGCTTTGATGTTGGGTAGGAAAAGGCCCAAGAGCCTAAAAGGGAAGGAAGCTGATAACAGGCAAGTTCCTAGGGTTGGAAGGTTTACCAGCAATCTGGTGTAGCCCCCCCCATCAAGACAAA
Organism: Ctenomys sociabilis; assembly: GCA_004027165.1. NCBI lineage: Eukaryota > Metazoa > Chordata > Mammalia > Rodentia > Ctenomyidae > Ctenomys > Ctenomys sociabilis. Next base: position 213 of record PVKA01041745.1, read on the forward strand.
CCCACAGTCATCCTGGGTGCCTACCAAGCTTGGTTTGTACAAAAGCAAGGTAGGAGTCTATTTTTGTACTTGAGATGTATCACGCCTTTCTTTGGGCCAGTATTGTGGAATGAGTGAGTTTACACTGATGCCTTCCTTCCCTGCTCATCACAAATTGTGTACATAGCCTCAAATGACACTCCTTCCTCATGCCCCCTCCCCAGCTCCCACTCAAGAGCTGGTTCTAGGCCTGTGTTATATTTAGCCTTTTTATATATGACCTTTGATTGGTTTGTATTCGGGCACAGCGTGTGCATCTCTCTTTATAAATCTGTGTATGTATATATGCATATGCATATCTGTAGTTTCTCAAAGTTCAGCCTAAGGAGGTAGAGTTCTGCAACCCAGGAAAAAGACTTCATCCTTGCTAATAGTGTTTGCCGTGTTAGTCTTCCCTATTACCTTTTTCCCTTTGGAAGACTAAATGCTTCTAGTGTTTGTTGTTTCCAATGGCAGCTAAGTGAGGGTCTTGGGACGACTCTCTGGTGTTCTTTAAGCCACACTTTGGAGCCCTCTTTACAGTATTACTCTTTTTTGCCTGGTGATGCTCCACGCTTACATATGTTGTGACAGTCATTCCTGCATGGCTTCTGTGCCTGGCTTGCAGCATTTGGGAACAGGATGCTGGAACCAAAGTATTTTTAGTTTGAGGCTACTTTGCCAGTTAGAGGTCATTCCCACTTAGCTTGTGTATCTGCTTTCTTGCTTTTTGTTGCCTCTTATTATTGAAAGCAAGGGGCTCTAGCTAGGCCCAGGTTGAGATGAACTACAGACAGCCCATGGCCTTTTCTTCCCTTTCATGGCCATCTTGGAGCAGAGCAAGTGGCATCTTACTTAGCTCCCAACCAGATGTGTATGTAGGCAGCACTCCCTGCAGATCCAGAAATCGACCCAACAAGGTTATGACTTTCTCAAGAGTTTACAGCTGCTGGGACTAAATCAAACCATCACTGCTTCTGTTCAGCAGCTGGCAGAAGCTGTGAATGGTTAGTCCATTTTGCGTAAAGCAATTACTTTCTCACATATTAAACTCAAAAGGTAAGGTTATACATTTTTCCCAAAAGTAGATAAAATCTGCAACTATCACCATGCCACCCCTGTGTATTTCTGCCTTCCTGAAGTATGGGGACTTTAGGAACCAAATGACCTGAGCTGTTAACTGCCTACCTTTTTAAGATAGAAAATACATGTTAGGACTAACTTCAGAGAAAGCGCTTGAAGTCCCGGGTTAACAAGAAAGGCCACGTAATTCACTTGTCTGTAACAACAGAGTGACTTGCACAGCAAAAGGAAGAATTTGTAAATTTGAGTTCCTGTGTCCAAAGTTAAAAGCACCGTGTCCTTTGAAAATTCGACACCTCACAGCCTCTACTGCTGTGGAGGCACTACAGTTGGCTCCAGAGTTGCTGAGAAAAGATATGCAGCTGGAAGTGACCTGAGACACGGGTGATAAGAGAGAAAGAAGAATTCAGCCTGAGAGCTGTGCTGTGGGGATGCATTAGTGGCAGCCAGAGGTGCCTAAGCGCCTCGCAGGGGAGGGGCCGCTCATCACCTTCTGAAGACTCACGGCCAAAGCCACTGCTGTGTATGTGACTGAGACTACTGCTGATCCACCAGCCAGTAGGGTGTCTTAAATATTCCCTGTTGCAATCACAATTATTGCTTATTTTTAAAAATTTAGGAATTTATACAATCAGTTTGCTATCCAAATGCTACATAACACTGTTAATCTTGATTCAATGTTCCTCTAGACATTTCTGTGCATAGATTTTTTGGTGTGTTTACATAGTTGTTATTCTACTGTACATACAATTTTTTGTCCCTTTTGTACTTAACATATAAACATTTTTTTCCATGTTACCAGTCTTAAGTTTTCTGGCTTCAGCCTCTTCTATTGAGCTTCTGTAGGATTGTTTGCCTGGTTCCTGGAAGGGAGGTACAGGTTGTCCAGTGTTCTGGCTCACGGGGTCCTCTGTAATGATGTGTGAGTGGATTGTCAGCCCCAGACCTATCCCTCAACCTTTTAGGGCCAGAAACTAATGAATGGCAAAGGCAAGCTTGAGTCAATCTTGATCTTCAAAGACTGTTTAGCCCAAATTTCAGTCTATTTCCTCTACTGTTTACCTCAACCCTTAATCATTTGGCAGCTTCTTGCTGGAATAAGTCATTCTTGAGGTCCTGGCTTCTAGACAGCAAAAACTAGTGGATCCTCAGGTTCCTGCACCAGGCCTAGCATAAGGCCCAGTCAGGTTTAACACCAGTTGGCCAGTGAGCTGGTAATTCTTGGAGTAAACCTAGCTTAGCATCCTTAGAGCTGCAGGACCACTTCCTGGTTCTTGCCTGGCTCTGAACCAAAGAAAAGCCTTGAGCCTAGCCACATAGTCACACAAGCCTATAATCCCAGCACTTGGGAGGCTGATGCAGGACAAATTCAAAGAACATGTGGCTGTATTGTAAGACCACCATCTCAAAAAACAACACATTTTTTAAAGGAAAAAATCTTGGGCTTGCTACATTAGCCTATTTTACTTCTTTGGAGGTTGCATAGAGATTCTGACATGGTAGAGGGGACATCCTGGCTCGGATGTGGTTAGCCATCCATAGGATCTCCTAACAGGCAACTGATGGAAAAGTCTCTTAGCAAAGCCTGCTGCATCCTCTAATTTTTGTACACAGAAGACATGAACAAGGAGATAATACAGCTAGCCTTGTAGCAGCCACTTTTTGGCCTGCCTGACCTACAGCACCTACTCCTTGGGTTTTAGGAACCAAGACCAGAAGTAGTCAGAAGGCTGGGTTAGAAGCAAGCCAGCAGGTTGTGGGGGCGAGCTGGCTCAGCAGTTGATGTGGGTAAGAGGGACAGGATGTTACCCACACTGCTCACAGGGGAAGGGGAGGGCTGTACTGAGGATGGGGAAGTCCTACTCCTCCGGGTTTGTAAGTTCACACACCAGCATTTCCTCAGTGGCAGGAGTCCTGGAGAGGCTGCCAGATAGCTTCACAGACCAGCCAGTTGTCAGGGCCCATCTGGAGAGAGACTGGCTTGCAAGTTGTGAGCTTGGATATATAGCTCAGTGAAAAGGGGGGATATCTGAACCTTGCAGTTTTTCCTACCTGCCCTGGACAATAAAATCTAAAATGAATTAATGGGCAGGCAAAGGCGGTCTAAGAGTCTTTCAGATCATGTACACAGGTTTTACATCAGCTACCTTGGATCTTTCTGCAGTCTGGTTGTGAGTTGCCTGTTAAAAGTCACTCTGGGGGCCGGTGAGATAGCATAGTAGTCTAAAGCACCTTTTTAGGCAAGCTTGTCACCACGTGCCAAGGTTCAATCCCTGGCACATGGTGACATGCCAGCCCTACCCTCAGGATGGGGCTGAGCTGTGTCCCCCCCACACACACACACTGAAAAGTCACTTGTAAAACCAGAAGTCAAATCAGGAGTCAATAAAGCTTGGTCCTGAAGATGGCTTGTATTGTAATTCAACAAATACTTCCTGAGCATCTGAGCTTTCTAACTTTTAGGTCCTAACCTACCCTCCAGCCAAATCTAGTAGCTTTACACAAGTTGGTATTTAAAAGCAAGGGAAAAAAACATTCTGGTACATGGAGTGCAGAGTAAGCATAGGTAGTAGTGAAGGCCTCTTCAGTTCCCTGGCAATGAGAGGGTACTTAAGCTGAGAACTAGAGAGGATGTAATGCTAGGAAAACTTATAGTCTTGATTATATGCAAGCTTGAAAGGTGGAGCTAAAACTAATCCACTGGAAGGTAAGAAATAGCATAAGGTGGGTGGGAGAGATAATCTAGTATAAGTGTCTGCCTGGCAAGCACAAGGTCTGAATTTGATCCTCAGGAACCCCTCCCCCCAAAAAAACCCCAAATCAGTAAGGTATCCACGATCCATGTCATACAAGCAATTCACAATTCACAAGGGCTGTTCTGCATATAAACATTTAATAACAGGAAGGTAGGGCCAGGGAGATAGCTCAGTAGAATAAGGAATAAGCACTTGCCTGGCAAGTGCAGAGTCTTGAGTTCAATCCCTGGTACCGAAAAAAAACAAAACAGAAAGGTAATAGCAAGAAAGCAAAGGCACTAGCACATGAGGCTAGGGCAGGGCTGAAACAATCAACTAGGAGGCCAAGTAGTAAGGAGTCCTGCTCCCTAGCCAGCTCTGAGACATCTTGCCTGTTTATGATGTGCCCATCTTTAGCTCCAGAGCCTGTGCCCTCCAGTGGTAAAGAACAGCAGGGCAAGGCCTGAGTTGATCCCCTCAGGAGCTGTCTTCAAATAGTTGTTTCACAAGGAATCCTGCATGGACTGGAAGTTGCTGAATGGATGCCCTGACATTCATAGATTGGAAATTTGGATCTAGTATGCAGCCTATTCCTGTGGCATCTTTAGCTGATACCTTTAACCCTATCTGAGAATACTTGAGGTTACTAAGGATCCTGTCTGGGAAGTCTCACAAGTTTTCTAAGTAGCAAAGTGCCTCTGCCAGAACACTATTACAGTAAAAGGCAGGGTCTTGTTGGCTAGGCTCTCTACACCCTTTCAACTGGGCTGCCTGATAAAAATGTTCCCCTTGAAATGAATGAGGGGTGGAAAGCAAGAAGAGTACTGAAACCGCAGCTAGGGATGGGATAGCAGGGCCTGCTCTTAGCCACAAAGATAGATTCCCAAACTGCACCAGCCCTCGAGTGGTTCTGGGTTATAATTATGAATCTTCAGGTGCCACTGCCTCCTTCACTTTGGCTGTGCAAGGGAATCACGAACACAGAGACATCATCGTAGGACACCTGCCCTTCCCCTGTGGGACCGTCGTCCTTCCCCTGTGTACTTCGTATCAGCATTTGGGCCAACTCAGAGAACCTGTGAAGATTATTCTATAGATGTAGTTTGAGGCTAAACAAAACAGCAAGGTCAGCCCTCCCAACAGCATTCAATGCATAGACCTAGACAAGCATACCCAAAAAGTGTCTTAACTATAAGCCAAGCAAACAAGCCTGGTAGGGCCACAGCTGAACCACAGAAATCCAAACCCAAAACTCTTTGGGAAGGACCCACATTATATTCTCTCCCCTTCCCCATGAGACAGCTTTGCTCCTGGCAACTTGCCCTGAGTTGGACTTAGTGCTGTCTTCTCAGTTATAACTACTTAGGGTTGCTGCTGGCACTAGCGCAGGCCTAGGTAAGTACCTGTGTGGATCATCTCGGTTCCCAGGAAGGAAACTTCTCACCAGCAGTGCCACCTGCTCATTGGATAGGACATCCCAGAGCCCATCTGTCGCCATGACAACCACATCATCTTCCCTCAGCTCTAGCTGGTCCATATCCAACACAGTCACCTGCCAGTTAAACCCAAGGATCCTTCAGCACTCCCTGCCTGGGTCCCACCAGGCTCACTCCTTTTCTTGGCAGATGGAAGCTGGGGTAGCCTACCCTGTATCCTCACCTGTGGGACAGCGAGCAAGAAGGGTTTGAGTTGGATGTTGGTGTCCAGGACTCTGAGCTGATGGTCTCCTAAGCCCCGGGAGACAGCTAGTGTTCCCAGTAAGCGAGCCTGGGGCCAATAAAAGTTAGGTAAGTGATGGTGAACAGTTCCAGTAAATGCCCAAGTGCTAGGAACTGGCACTATTAGTCACATAAGAATTCATGGACCATGACCCTTAGAAGACCTTAAGAAAGAAACATGAGGGAGCAGACCCAAGAAATTAGGTACAGTCACCACTATGAGACCAAGGAGCTCCCACCTCCAGGGAGCTACCAAAGAAGGGTTCTTAGAGGGAGCCAGACACTGACCTGCCTACCCTGTCCATGAATCAGTGGGTATTTGAGGTCCGATTTCTCTATACGTTTGTAGCTCCTACCAGGAATAGACCAAGCATCACCCAAAGACTATATACCACCTCATCTCTCAGCCAATGGCCCAGCTGTCACACCTACACAGTGTCCACTGTGCCCAGATTGAAGGGGATTTCCCCAAGCTTCTCCCTTCCCACCATGTGCCCTGACCCTACCCTGCTTACCAACCATTCATGTGGTGATCCCTGAACAAAACCTTCTGACCCAAGTCATCCCCTTTCAATCGGCGAGGGAACTCCAGTCGGGTGAACTCACCAGCCAGAAGCTCTGGGTAGACAAAGGCCTGGGGTGGACAGATTGTGCTCAAGTCAGCAGGTTCCCTTCTATGGCTATTATGTGGTCCTGGACCCAAGAGCTAGGGGGTGCCATAGCCTCCCCCTGCTAAGAGTACCACCTACCAGCTGCTGGATCCGTTGCCTTTCAGTCTCTGGGGTGAACTCAGAGCTCAGTGGCCTTATCTCATCTCTTCGTACCAAAAGAGCCCTGGTTGGGGTTGAGGAGTAGAGGAAGATGTAGATGAGCTCCTCCCTCACCTGTGGCCATCCTTCTCTAGCCCTTCCAACTACTGGAGCCAGCTCTGGCCATGCTAATCCCTCACGCAAAGCCCTCCATGATTCCTTAGGACTTGCTGGGTGAAGGTTCAGGCCCTTGGTCTGGCACTTGAGGTCCCTGCTCTCCCTAGCATCTATACTTCTCTCAATAATGCTAAGTACAAGGGCCAGCCAGATAGCTCAGCAGACTAAAATGCCTGCTTAGACAGAGTGCAGCGGACGGGGTTCAATCCCCAGCAGGCAGTGCTGGCTCCATCCCCAGGGGATCACTATGAGTCCGATTTACGTAGTGAGACCCTGTAGACCCTGTATGAAATACATAAAAAATAAGTTTATTTGTTGAATATATACAAATATATATATATATATATATATATATATATATATATATCAAGTATAAATAGTTCAATCCTCCCCATTCTTAAACCTCTACTTTCAGGCATCTTTCATTGTCCCCAACACTTGTGATGTGCTCCTGCCCACCCACGAAAACTCACTCACCTGCTGTCCCCAGCATTGGCCACATACAGCTTTCCCTGCAAGAACACAGCCACCAGTGCTGTGCAGCCGCCCACCTGGCATGAGGCCTCCAGCTCCCGCCCGATCACCTCATCCTGGAAAAACCAAGGTAGTCACAGCTGCTATCAGTCCTGCCACCATAAATACTTCGGTCCCTGACTTCCATGCTTTAGTTCTCAACCTCCAGCAGGCCTGCAGACTCAGCCTAAAGGCCAGTCTAACTCCCAAACCTCTGTGTCAGGAGACCTAGATAAGGGGAAGTGCTACTTGAAACAGGAAAGGAAATAGGCTCCTGCATTAAAAACCAAGTGTACGCAATAAGAGATGCAGGTAAGAGCACTTAAAACGAAACAGGCACTGGGTTGGGTATGTGGGAGAGGTTAGCAATGACAGCAGTTAGTAGCAAACAAATCCAAGCGGTTTTCCCAGTCCAAGGATCTGGGGTGACTACATTCCCTCAGGGCCAAAATGTTCCCTTAATCCCCAAAGGCCACACTCACACATTCCTGGAAAGCGCTTTCCAGAGCTCCAATCACCAGGTCTTCTGTCTTGATGCCCTTTTCCTCCACAAACTGGGGGTCATTGAGGCAGACACAGTGACCACTGAGGTGCATGGGGGGCTGAGCGGCCACTATGCCTTCTACCACGGCCTCCAGCTGCCGGCGCAGGCAGGAGTGCAAGGTGTTGGCAGCCAGGATGGCCGCTGCAGGACCACCATGCCCATCAAACAGGGCCCAGTAATGACCTGTCAGGAACTACATCGGAAGGGCTCTACATCAGGCTCTGCCTGGCTTCCTCAGTTGTCCCCAGGCCCAGCCTGAACTAGGACACTGGGCAGCAAAACAAGAAAAGAGCCTAAAAGGCATGGGCTCAGGCTGGGTTGCACTCACCTCCTCTGCGCACAGGGTCAGCCACTCTTGGTCTTCTTCAGCTCCAAACTCATATCTCCGGATGCACAGCTTCCCGCAGGCAGCCTGATCCTCGTTGAATTCAGACTTTTCTGCATTGATGATCCTGCGGTGGAGAAGTGGTCAGTAACATTCAAGGGCACACCTCTGTCCCTGCAGGCAAGAGGCCCCAGCTGGCAACAGTTCCCAGATGCACCTAAACCAGTACTAGGTAGGTGTCCAAGGTTCAGTGGCTTAGTGATGATTCAGGGCTGAGGGGCAGGGTGGGCTGCCTGGAAAAATCTGGGGTGTCCTTCCCTAGGTGAAGCTCTGTCCCCTACAGCACAGGCCACAGCGCTGGGTGATGTGTGAGCGTGTGTGTGGTGTACCTTCAAAGTCCAGACGCTGCTGGACTTCTAGTCTCCCGGCCTCATCTTGGAAACTTAGAGCCCAGGTCCTTCTGGACCTCCAACATCCTCAATAGTTGGCGACTCAAAAGGTCGGGGCTCGGGCCATCCACTGAGGACTACGAGGAGGAGGGGGGGGTGAGGAGGGGGTCGGGGGTCACTCCCTCTGCTTAGCGAGCTTTCTAGGCCAGCACAGAGCCGCCGAGGACCGGCTGGCCGCGGAGGGGCACTCACTCGGCGTAGCCTGCGTTCCAGGGCAGCGCGCGGCCCCGTGCGGGGCTGCGCACGGGCCGGGCGTCCGGGCGGCGCGCGGCGTCGGCGGCGGGGCTGGAACCCGAGCCGCGCAGGAAGCGTGGCCGCCGGTAGGGCACTGGGCTCGCGCGCGGCGCGGAGGGGCGCGGGGCAGGAAGCGGACCGCGGGGCAGTAAGCGGCGCCGCAGCCAGCCGGCGGACATGGCGCGGGGCAGGGCCCGGGCTGCGCCAGACTCCCCGCCCCGGGCCGGAGGAGGAAGCGGGCCGGGGGCGGGGCCTGAGGGCGGGGCCTGAGGGGCGGGGCCGGCCGGGCGCAGATGCCCCGACCCCAGACGCCGGCCCCGGTCTGCGGGCGGCCTGCGGTCTCCGGCTCGCTCTCAGTGTGGCTAACTGCGAGAAGCCAGAAGCGAGTGCTGTTACTGCCCGCTTGGCACGCTACAAAACTAAGGCCCAGAGAGGCGAAGTCGCCGGCCTGCTCGCACAGGAACGCTGAGCAGGCTCAGTAGTTCACCTGCACCCGGCGGATACTGACCTCGGAGGGACAGGACGTCCCGTCCCTGAATGCGGGCAGCTGTGGCTTCCTCAAGTCTGGGGCCCTGTGTGCTGGGCCTTACGCAAGGGGAAGATGGGGACGGGCTGTGCCGGGAGGTGCCTGACTGGCACGCCCGGCTGTGTATCAGAGCCTGTGTGCCCTCTCCTCGCCCACCCAGCCTCCCCGGATGGAGCTTAGTCGTTCTCCTGATCTGCCCATCCTGCGAGGGTGGAGATCCCAGGGCACTTAACTTCCCAGAAGGCTGTCCTACCAAACTCGATGTCTTCCCTGGATACACAGCAGGATCTTCCCCAGAAAGTGAATGACAGACAAGAAAAACTTGTAGAGACTTAAAAGGCGAGTCAGTGGTCCCCAAAGGCTGTCCCTAGCCAAGGTTCAGACGTGGAACTGAGGAGTCAAGATTTTGCATTCTCTTAACCCCTGGCTAGCCGATTCCTCATTTTCTACCTCGTAGGCCCCTGCACAACTGCATCTTTATTCGTGGTTGTTCAAACCCAATCCTCCTGTGCAAGACTGCTGTTTCAGTTTCGTGATGGAGGATGCTGTGGTCCAGAGACACCCAGGGTGTTCTCGTTATGACAGAGCAGCTGAGACTTCCCTACCGCCACCACCAGATTCCTCTTCCCCTTTCTTCCCTAGGAAGCCTACTTGAAGTCCTAAGGGCCCAACAGCCTGAGACAGCCCCTGCTTTCTAGAATGGCTAGAGAAGTCCATCGCTTCATCTGCTAAGCCCACTTCCTCCAAGCAGACAGCCTTGCCTCAGTGTGGAGGAAGGAGAAAGGGCTTTTGATAGAATGTAATACCCCTCCATCAATGATTCAGTTTCACCATGCCCTAGAGTCTGCCCTATTGATTGAACCTACTGTGCATGCCAGGCCCACACTGGGCACAGAAGCACAGCCAGGCACCTGCTCACTGAGCCCTCTCATATGGCAAATGCCTCAGCAGACAGTGCTTGAGGCTACATCCAGATGGAAGCAGTCAGAAAGTCTCCCAAAGAACACCTGAGCTGAGATCAGGCACTGGGACAGGAAGGGACCCAGGACTCAAAGTGAGGGTTATCTTAGCACCACCAGTCGATGGCTCAGGGCTTTTAAAATCTGAAACTAGAAAAAAACAAATCAAACTTTTATCTTCTCAACCAGTTTTCTTGGACTCACTAGACACAGTTTTGAGTCCTAAGACATTTTTACAGGAACTGTGGGCTGATATCTAGTACTCTTCCCGATCTTGATACTGGCAATGATTTTTATTATTTTAAAGAGAAACAAAATAAAATTTCTCTCTTTTTTTTATGGTGGAACTGGGGATTGAACTCAGGCCCTTACGTTGAACTCAGGCCCTTACACTTGACAGGCAACAAAATAAAATTTCAAAACAAAGTGATAGAGTGACAGTCATTAATATGTTGTGTGTTGTTATCATTAACTCAGTTACTCAGAGTACAAGATACAAGCATTTGGGCCAAATAGCTCAGCGGATTAAAGCTCTTGTTGAGGCAGGCACGGACTGGGAGTTTCATGCCCTGGCCTGCTGTGCTGTCCCCACCCCTGGCGATTGAGCCTGGGCATGGTGGTGCGCGCCTGTAATCCCAGCACTTGGGAGGCTGTAAACAGGACAATCATCACTATGAGTCTGATCTATGCAGTGAGACCCTGTACATCATGTCCTAAAAAAAAAAAAGATACAGGCATTTAATTGTACAAACAATATTAGCACAAACTTTTCATTTCACTAAACTAAGACAAATCAGTGCTATAGCTTAAATACATATTCATAATTCATAAAATTATATATATATATTTAAAGCCATATATATATGTGCGTGTATATATATTTTTTTCTTGTCTTTTCTCCCAAAATCTCTTTCCTTTTGAACATTTTCTTTCCGTTTTACGATATCTATTGTACATTTTTTATCTTTTTTCTGCAGACCCAAACGTGTTGTGACAGC
>PVKA01041746.1:0-17879 GCA_004027165.1 Ctenomys sociabilis
CCTAGGTCTTAACCTTCCAGCAGAAACGTATAAAAGTATAAAAATGAAGTATACATCGTGAGCCCATAATATTAAGCTGAGCTGGAAATGGATATGGTCGACAATTTCTTTGAATAACTCCCTATGGTTGCAGAATGCTAGACTGTGTTGGATTGTGGTGCCGACTTCAAGCACCTAAGGTAGTTGAATGTCAATGGAGTGCCCACTTTTGACAGGTGTAGACAAAGGAAGGGGTGTAGAAAGAAAAAATCATGATGTGTGTGTATAGACAGTACAGTTGGGATAGATAACGCTGTGCTTCTACATAATTCTATGATAGGCAAGATCGGCACTAATGGTGGTTGGACAGGATATTATGTCGGCTTTTAGTGCTATGGTCATCCACTAGGTAAATAATTATTGAATTTTTGATATAATTCAGCTATAAAAAACCTGTAAATATAATATCATGTATGCACCTTGTACAATACCAAAACGTTATGAAAACAGTTTGCAATGTATTAATTCATTTACTCTGTATGGTTAAGGTGTTTTGAAACTGTCTGATTGACATTTGTATTTTAGTAAAATAAAAATAAATGAAAATTAAAAAAAAAAGAAAAATCATTCCTAAAATTTATTTGGAATCACAAAAATCCTAAAGTAGCAAAGACAATCCTGGCCAACAAAAGCAAGCCAGGAGCCATCACAAATCCTGACTTGAAATTATACTACAAAGCCTCTGTGATAAAATCAACATATTATTGGAAACAAAATAGATCTGAGAATCAATGGAATAGATTAGAATATGCAGAGGCCTCTACAAACACACTCAGCCACATGATCTTCAACCAAGGGACCAAACATGCTTACTGGAAGAAAGACAGTCTCTAACAAATGGCGCTAAAAACTGGCTTTCTACATGCCAAAAACTAAAACTTTACCCAGCTCCATCTCTATGCACTATGCTAAAATCAAAACAGATAGAAGATCTAAGCATTAAAACAGAAACACTCAATCTTCTGGAAGAGAAATTAGGAGGAACTCTTGAAGACATAGGGGTAGGCAAAGAGTACATTAACAAACATTCGCATGGAAACACTTGAAAGAATCAACAGCTGGGATCAACTCTTCTTGAGGAGTTTCTGCACGTCAAAAAAAATTTTCAACAAAGTGAAAACACAACCCACAAATTTTTTAAAAATCCTAACTTAAAAGCAATCAGACAAAGATTTGCTCTCTAGAATATATAAAGAACTAAGATACATTAGGGCCCTCAGATTTGAAGGCCAGAAATTGGCATCTGAGATGAATAAACACTTCACAGAGGATGAAATTAAATAAGCAAATAAATATATGAAAAGATGCTCCACATTGCTATCCATCCACGAAATGCAAATTAAAACAACATTGAGATACCTTCTCACTCCAGAAAGAATGGCTGTCATAAAGAAATCAACCAACAACAAATGTTGGAGAGGTTATGGGGAAACAGGAACACTTCTCCACTGATGGTGGGAATGCAGACTGTTGCAACCATTGTGGAGATCAGAGTGGAGACTCCTCAAAATAGTAGGACTAGAAATCCCATTCAAGCCAGCTATCTCCCTCCTGGGAATTTTCCCAGAGGACCTGAAAACATCATATCATAATGATATATGTGTACCTATGTTCATAGCAGCACAATTTGTGATAGCAAAATCTTGGAAACAACCAAGATGTCCATCACATGAGGAATGGTTGAAAAAGATGTGGTATTTCTATATAATGGAGTATTACTCAGCTATTAAGAATGATAAACTTGAAGCATTTATATTGAAGTGGATGCCACTTGAACATATACTCATAAGTGAAATAAACTGGACAGACATGTGTATATACTGCATAGTCTCCCTAGTATAAGGAGTCAAAAGAAGAATTATAAATAGAAATGTATTACAACAACTAAAAAGAATTTAATGAGATAGTTAGGGCAAACTGAACAGCTTATACTGCAGGGTACTAATTAGCTTCTCTTCTGGATTGTTAACAACCTAAATTTACTGATCAAAATTTGGAGAAATAGAAGGGCTGTACCATAGTGGCCCTAGCCTTTCAAGGTCAGCAAAGACTCAGGACATAGGAGAACCTGTACTGCAACATCATGAAACTCAGATGAGCTCCAAATTTTCTGAACAAGGAGATTATGGAGCCACAGAGGAAAGAGATTGAAGTTCTATAGTGTGCCTGGGGAGAGTCACATGAAGAGAAAACTTTCTCTCAGTCTCTCACAGAGAGCAAACTGGTCAAGCAATGGCCGTAACTCATCCACATGGCTGAGACAGATAAAGAATAAACAGAGTGAAGTACAGGATTACAAGATAAACCCTGTGGGGACTTGAATGACCTCTTCAGATACAAAGCTACATTTTTTGTTATATAGTTCCATCCAGAAAAAAAAGTATAAAAATGAGGTATATAAAGTGGGGCTATAATTATAAGTTGAGCTGTAAATGACTATAGTGAACAACTTCTTCACATAACTCACTATTATTGTGGCCTGCTGAACTGTGTTTATTATGTCACAAGTTCTGGCACCTATAATGGGTTAATAATAATGGAGTGCCCCTCTTTGGGTCTAGACAAAAAAAAAGGGGGATACAAAGGAAGAAGTATGATGTGTTCGTATAAACTGTACAGTTAGGATAAATATTCAGTACTTTTGCATAATTTTATGAGAAGCAAGATTATCACTAATAGAAGTTGGACAAGATATCATGTCATCTTCTAATACTATGGACAATCACTAGGAAGATAACAAGGTAGAAAGTATTAATTATTGAAACTGTGCTATAATTCAGCTTTAAAAATAAGTTAAGTATACAGCTACATTATCTTAATTTATTGATTAGAGACATCTGCTCTAGTAGTGTCTGTAAGTAGAATATCATGTTTGCACCTTGTACAACAACAAACCATTATGAAAACAATTTGCAATGTATTAAAAAAAATAAAAAGCTACAACAACAACTAAAAGGAATTTAGGCAGATAGTTAAGGTAAGGTGAACTGCATATGTTTTAGGGTGATAATCAGCTTTTCTTTTGGAGGGTTGGCAAGCTGATTTTGCAGATCAAGCATTGGAGAAGTGGAAGAGCTGCAGGGTCAGCCAACATTTTAGCCCTGGCCCCTCGGGGTCAGTGAGGACTCAGGACACAGGAGAACCTGTACTGTAACATGGAATTCAGTTGTTCCCCAAATTTTCTGATCAAGGAGAATATGGAACCACAGAGGAATGTGATCGATTATCTATAGTGTGCCTATGGAGAGTCACATGGAGAGAAAAGTTTCAGCCTTTCACAGAAAGCAGGTTGATCAGGCAGTGGCCATGCCTCATCCACATGGCTGACACTGACAAAGGATCTGCAAAGTATAGGGTTGCGGGATAAACCCTGGGGGCACTTGACTGACCTCATTAGATAAAGAAGTTACATTTTTTGTTGTATAGTTCTTGTTTTGTCTCGGTCTTGGCCATCCGGCAAAGGAGTGTAAAAACAAGGTGTACAGAGTGAAGCCAGGACAGTGTGCTGAGCTTTGGATGGCTTGGTCAACAACTTCTTCGAATATCCAACTGCTACTGTGGACTACTGGACTGTATTGGATTGTTTCGCTGAGTTCAAGTACCTGTAATGGTTGAATGCCAGTGAAATACCCATCTTTGATAGGACTACACAAGAATGGGGATGAAAGGAAGATCAATTCTGTGGTTTTATAAACAGTACAGTTCAGATATATAAGCAGTACTTTTGCGTAGTTCTATGAGAAGAAATATTTGCACTAATATTGTTTGGACGGAATATCCTATCCACTTCTTGTAGTATGGATGACCACTAGGACATTAACAATGTTAAAAAGTATTAATTATTGAAAGTGTACTATAATTCAGCTTAAAAAATAAGATAGATATGTAGCTACATTCTCTTAATTCACTGAATAGTTGCATCTGCTCTAAAAGTGTTCGTAAATTGAATATCATGTATGCACCTTGTAGAACAAAAACCACTACAAGAACCATGTGCAATGTATTGATTGTTGAATCTGTTCTTCTAATTGGATTTGAGGCTGTCTCATTGCTGTTTGTTCTTCAATAAAATTATGGAAAATAAAAAAAATTCAATTCATTCATAAACAAGTTGTAGTCATACTAATCCATAATTCCCACTTACGAAAAAAGTATCATTAATAATTTTAATTCTCCTTTCCTATTAATGTTGCTACAATTCTTATAAAGGGGAATTGGAAAGACCTAACAAAATCACGTGCATCTTATTATCTCACTTCTAAGAATCTATACGAAAATCCACTGGTAAATGTACAAAATAACACATGTATGAGAAATTTTTTCCTTGCTACATTTACTGCAATGCCAAATATTATAAGTAACCATTGCAAAATCGAATATCTCCTAGTGGATTCTTTCTATAGATGGTGAAAAAGAAGTGGAGAGAAGGTACCAGTAATCTACAGGGGATGGGTTTCAGGACTGTAGTCACTAAACACGGCAAATGCTCTAGTCTCATATGAGATGGCTCACTTTTTGCATAGAACTTAAATGTATCCTACATGCTAAATTATCCTTGGATTACATATGCTTTGTAATACTATGAAATAGTTCTTATGTTACATTGTTTAGGAAATAATTATAAGCAAAATTTGGGTACATGTGCAGAACAAAAACAATGATTTACTAAAATATGTTTAATCTGCAGTTTGTTAATTCTATAGGTGTAGAGCCTGAAGACAAGGAGGGCTGACTTTCTATAGAAATATAATGATTTTTAGGCTGTTTTGTTAAATGAGTATTGAATTCTTTAGGCTAAATAGATATGTTTCCCTCCCTTGCAAGGGCTATAACTATGCTAACAAAATCACTCTTTATCTTTTTTCCTCTGTATTTTAGAAAAGAGTCTACAGGGCGTTCAGGTCTACTAGATTGAACTTATAGTGATTCTACTATTTACAGCCTCCCAAGCGCTGGGATTATAGGCATGTGCCACCACCCCCAGTCTCAATTGCTGTCTCAGCACACCCCAGAGGTGGGACCAGCACAGCTGGGATTGAACTCCCAACCCCTACTCCTGCTTGCAGGTGCTTTAATCCACTGAGCTATTTGACTCTCTATCTAAAGTGAAAATTTAACTGGAAAAGCTTTATTTTTATCTGTTCAATCTGGCAACCTTGTTTGGGAAAAAGACTCCTAGATACAGGTTAATGCTCCGGCTGTTTTTAAAGCAATGTGCCTAGGATCAGCACCTGGAAGCACAGTCTACAAAAGCAGGATGGAGTGGAGGGTCCAATATGCTGCATAAAGGTTGTAGGGTAAGTCCTGAGGGGATTTGACTGACCTTATCAGATACAAAAGTTACATTTCTTGTTATGTAGGTCTTGCTTTATCTTTGTCTTAACCTTCCAGCATAAAAGTATAAAAATGAGCTATAAAAAGTAAAGCCACATTAACATGCTGAGCTGTAAAAGTGTCAAGTCAACAATTTCTGACATTGCCAGATTTACAGAAAACTCACTACTACTATGGACTACTGGACTACATTGGATTACTCTGCTGAATTCATGCACCTACAATATATGAATGGCAATGGAATACACGTCTCTGACAAAAGTAAACAAAAAAGAGGGATATAAATGAAGGACAATTCTGTAATGAAAAAAAATATATATGTATATACAAAATAGTTAGCATAGTTATACAGCTACTCTGTCTTAGTTCAATGAGAAGAAAGTCTTGAACTAATAGTGTTTAGTCAAGATATCACATCTTGGGGCCAGGGCGACGGCTCAGTGGAATAAGCCCTTCTGTGACAAGTGAAAGGGCCCCAGTTCAATCCCGGTTCCACCAAAAAACAAACAAACAAAAAAATCATATCTTCATCTTGTACTATGAATAACTACTATGAAGACAACAATCAACATGCAATGAATTACGTATTATTAGTGTCCTACTGATCTGTTTTGAAACTGTTTCATTGCTACTTCTTTCTCAATAACATATATATATATATATATATATATATATATATATATATATATATATATATATATATATATATATATATATATATATATATATATATATATATATATATATATATATACACATATATATAAAGAAATGCAGTCGCGGCCCTCGAGCAGCGCCGTGGCGGCAGCGGGGCCGCATTAGCGCCTCGGGCCCTCCCGAGCCCCGCCGACCGCACTCGTACCTTTCGTCCTGTCTGCTGTTAGTCACCAGACAGTCACACAGTGCTCCGTGCTGACGCACCTCTGAAGAGGCTGGCAACTGAGGGCCATCTGCTTCGAACACTCACAGAAAACATCCTTTTTTTGCAGGGAACTCTGGGTGGCTCATTGCCATCTCTTTCACAGTAAAAAAAAGCAAAGCATAAATGTCGATAAGGTATGTTATTATCTTTGCTTTTCAAGTTATAAAATCCATTATACGGGGTACTTATATTTGTAAAAATAATCACTAAGAATATATTAAAGTTATTAAATTATGGTTAATAATAGTAAAAAAGAAGTGAGAAATCTGGGGAGATAGCTCAGTGGTCTAAGCACCTGCCTGGAAAGCACAAGGATCCTGGGTTTGATCCCTGGCATAACATGCCATGCAAGCCCTTGGCGCTGAGCCAGCCACCGAAAGTGGGCATGGCAGCGCGCACCTGTAATCCCAGTCCTGGGAAGGCTGAGATCGGATCATCGCTAAGAATCCAAGCTGGGTAGCAAGACCCTATACCAAATAATTAATAAGTAAACAATTAAAAAAAATAAGAAGTGAGTAAAAGGAAGACAAGACAGCTGTTTATGTAACTTATTAAATAATTTTGAAAACAATAATTAAATGATTTTGACTTTTAATTTAAAATATTTTTAGCACAAAAGTTAAATAACATATTGAGAAATTCTAGAACACAGTGTTTTGATTATATAAGCTTAGTGAAATATATGTCAAAGGCAAAATTTTAAGGACTATAAAATATTTTAAACTCCATTGGCATTATTGTTTTGAAACTCTTGTATGTATATGTAGAATAAGACAAATAGTTTTTCTAGTATTATTGGAAACTCAGTTTTTATTTTTATAATTAATTTTATAATTGTTATTAGTACACACTTGTAAAATGTGAAACTTGTAGTCATCTTGGGGAGTGGATACATCTTGTTGTTTTTTTTAAAGCTTAGCTCCTGTTTGTTGCACATGTTTGTAATCATCAAAGTCATTAGGTTCCTATTCATGGCATATTCTTTCTTTTTTAAATAATTTTATTGAGAACAAATAACAATGAGACCGTTTCAGAACCGATTACTGGTGCAACCATTATGGAAATCAGCGTGCAGATGCCTTAAAAAAACTACGACTGGAAATCCCATTTAAAGAGGTCATGGCATATTCTTATTCTACTTATTTCCCTTTCCCCTAGAAATGTGAATTTTTAGTACAGAGGAAAAAAAGACAAGAACTTAATTAAAACTATTGTGGGATTATATTGGAAATGAAAATAGCACATAAGGATCAGCCAAATAGCTCAGTGGATTAAAGCACCTTCTTAGGCAGATGCAGGGGCCTGGAGTTCAATCACCAGGCCTGCTGTGCCCTTCGGGCCCCCAGGGCATGCTGAGATATGATTGAGGCTAGGTGTGGTGGTAATCCCAGCACTCAGGAAGCTGTAAATAGTAGGATCACTACAAGTCCAATCTGTGCATTGAGATTCTGTATACTCTGTACACCTTGTCCTCAGATACAAAATAAATAAATACATACATATATACATAAATAAAGTAAAATAAAGAAAAAAGAAAAGAAAATAGCACATAATCCATTTTTAAAAATAAATTTATAGTTTGGAGCACTAAAAATCCCCTCACACAATGACATCCTAGTCCTCACAAGCCCTACAAGCATAGGCTTTGGTCCCTGAATATCATCCTTTTACCCAGAGAAACTTGGGGCTTGAAGAGAATTTGAATGACAGAGCAAGACAGGTTTTAAACTCTAATGTGGTAAAGAAGGAGATGGTTCTTTATTCTGAATATTGGGAAGCAAAGCAATTGCCCTGCCTTTCTCTACATACTGACTGACAAAGGAAAGTTCTTAAAAACTTCCAAGCACTTGGTAAAATGGTCCATGCTCATTGCATCAACTACTCAGGAGACTGAAAGCAGGAGGCCTGGTTATGCCCAGGAATTCTAGAGCACACTGTGTTGTCCGTGAGACTTAGTGCTGCCCCATCTCACAAAAAGAGGAGGAGGAAGAGAGAGAGGAGAAGAAAGAGAAGAGAAAAGGCAAAGAGGAGGGGGAGGTGGTAGAAGACATGAAGGAACAGGAAAAAGAGGGAAAGAGGAGTAAAATGAATGCATTAGAAAAATAATTAAATTGCAGTCCGTAATGAAGTATTGAGGTAATTTAGGAATTCCAGTTATCACCAGATTCCAAAACTGGGACGCAAAGGATTGATAGAAACCTATGTATTTGTAGATGACCAGAGAGCCTCCACCACACACACGCAGAATTACAGAATTTTAAGGGCCACCTTTTAATTTTGCAGTGGACACATTACATTGCCTCTACATGAGCCCACATGCACCTGCTGATGACTCTGTACTAGGCCATTGTTGGGGACAAACAGATTTTACAATGTACACTTTACATATGGACTATGTTGAATTTGAACCAAATCAGGCATGTGGTTACAATGAACAAATTGAAAGCATAGGAGGAGAGTGACACTAGTCACATAGTGTCACAAGGAAGACACAGGTCTGTGCTAAATGGAGCCACTGTGAAATTAATTAGAGAGGACATCCAGCTTACATGAGTCAGTAGCCCTAGGGAAGACAATGACAGGGAGAAAATAAGTACTGCAAAGAATCAATTTATTGATATATCCTGGATTCACATGAACAAATTCTAAAAAGAATTTTTAGGAAGAATTTAAGAACTATGAGTGTGGACTCTATTAAACAATGTGAAGGAACTACTGTTAGATTTTTGGGTGTAATACTGGTATTGCGATTATGTGTGAATATGTCCATGCTTTTTAGGAATATATAGTAGATATTTGTGGATATTCACCATCATGCTTAAGGTTTGTCTTTTAGCAGGTGTTACATTATACACATATGGAAGGCATAGATGATCTTGGGTCTCAGTGCTAGGCATGTAAAGGTTCATTTTCTTGTTTTTGCATGTGTCTGAAAGCTAAAATAATTAAAAGCAAATTAGATAACTTTAGTATTTTACTTATTTATTTATTTGAGTTTTTTATTGGATACAGGGTCTCACTATGCAGTCCAGACTCATAGGGATCCTCCTGTCTCAGCCTCCCCAGCACTGGGATTACAGGTATGTGCCACCATGCCTGGTTTCAGTTTGGGGGCCTGCATGGCATGTTGTACTGGGGATAGAACTTGGGTCCTTGTGCTTGCTAGGCAGGTGCTTAGACATCTGAACTATCTCCCAGCCAAACTTAGCATTTCAATACAGATAGTTCTCCTTTCTTTTTTGTCATGGTACCATATCATTACTTAATGCTTATGTTCTTTCTTTGTACATTAATAATACCTTCATCTTCTTCTGAACTCAGAGAAAATGATCTCATAAGACTACATGATTCTTGGACTACAAGTATGTCTCTCAAAAGTGATTTTGATTCTTAAAGGATATTTTTCAATATCTGGAGATATTTATGGGTGTGACAATTGAATGATGCTAGAGACATTTAGTGAATGTTTATTTAATCAATTAATAAATTGATAAATGAACAATCAAAATAATTTGGTGCTATGAACCAGGAAAATTTTAATAGATTATGGCTGCCCTTTGATGTCATCTTAATAATTTTTAATCAAAATATATTTTCAAGTGGAGTAACAATTCTATGTTAAGTTGATACTTGTGCAGTCATGTATTCTAAAATAAATTTTAGAGATGTAGAATTATATATATTGCAAAGGTATACCATGGGTCAAAGTAGATTGAAACTGTGGGATTCTTAGCTGAAGAGATTCATTTTGTTCCCATTCTTAGTTTGTGATTCGCTCCATCTTAGAATTTTCCACAAGTATTAATTCAACTATTAACTCAATTGTTCACATAAACAGCTCTTGGTCTACATTACACAGATTCTTGTGCCCTTGCCTTTGAAGGCACTGAGAGAGGCAATAACATTCCCATCATTCATTAATGCAAAAGATAAATGTTTTACATGTTGGTTTGCTTTTACTTCTAATAAATGTGGATTAGCTCTTCTTTTCTTTCTGTACACAACTCATGCTTTCCTCCCTCTTTCCATGCTTTTTCCATACTTCTGCTTCCACTGTAACTCCTTTTCCCAAGTCTCTTCTCTAGGACATAGGGCCTGGAGAATTCTAAAGCATAGATTGCTATCATTTTCTTGTTTTTAATTTATATTTTCTAAATTTAATGTTTTTACTTGCCTGAAGAAAACAAGCTTCATAGAATAATCTCTCCCTGTAAGAATACTTTAATGCCTGGTAGACCTCAATATAAACTTGATTCATTTGTGGATTATTTATATGGTTAAAAGACAGGTATATTTTTATAAATACATTCTCTTAAGAAAGGGGGGTCCCCCAAACTACTTGTCCTCCTTATGGAACAGGTAAAAGCAAGACCTCAGATTAGATAGCTTTTGTTTTCATAATGCAATGATTAATCATTTAAGGACAAAACCAATGGCTGTGACCCCTCCTGTTCTTTGAAACTTCCATGCCCTCTTTGGATACGAATTGCAGTGTTAAGCCTTGGTGTCAGTGCCAACTCTAACTTAGAAATTGCATTCTTCCCACCCAGAAATTCCTCCTGGAGTTTCAACAGGAGAAATTATTCTTCATTTTCTTTCCTGAAAACTGTTGTGTAATATTGCTGGCAGAGAGAGGGTGATTGGCTCCACCCTAGAGCTTGCTGGATTTCTGTGGAAGCTGAAGCAGTGTCTATATATAGTATGTAAAAAGCCTTAGGCTGACTGTAGATGAAAAGCACTCTAGATATGTAAGGTATTATTACTACTAACACGCTGTTATTTTAACTTTTCTGCAAGTTACAACGAGCCTATAAAAATGTGCCCAACGCTATTGCAGCCAGACATGCTTTGTATTCAGAGCCCTTTACCCCTTACAATTTGTTTCTCTTATATGAGCGCTACCTGTCAATTTTTATTAAGCAAAGTAATTTGAGGCATTTTTGAATGTTTTTCTTGTGACATATCCTTGGAAGGAGTGAAATGACCAACAACACCATTGGTTAAGCCTCACTATTTTAAGCACCACTAAACAAAGAGACATAAAGCCTGCTTTGCTCAGGAATAAAAAAAAATTAAAAATTATGAAAAAATAATCTACTCCCGTCACACTGAGCCTTAAATACAATTCAGTTGCTACCTGCTGACTTAATCAATCCTTTTCAGTTAAAAAATAGAAATTGGAGTGTAATATGCATGATGAAAATTTTAATAAAGTACATTGGGAGTTCTTTTTCTTAATGGGAAATGAAAATGATCTGAAGGTGGCCATCTCAACTTCCCCCAATTTCTGACAATGAAAAGTGGTCAACATGGAATCATCAGAGCCTGACTGCAGTTCTGTGTGTTTATAGCAGTGTAGAGCCCATTAGTACCTTCTCCTTGAAATCAGAACAGTAACTGTGGGTCAGTGGGGGTGACCTGAGGTCTGCTCTTTAGTTAAGGTGTTTGGATTTTGATCTGCGAGAGTTCTTCTCTGGACATAAAACCAATAGGCTCACACTCATAATGTGTCTTTGGAAGTAAAGGGCGAAGAAAAGAGCCCAAGGTCTGAATTATTTTATATTCATTTCCATTCTCACCAAGTAGAACCCCTTGTACCCCTAGCTAGCAGGAGCCAGCCACAACTATAAACAAAGGCAACATGGTAATCAATAGGTCAAGATAGAAGCCCGCCATTCTTGTCATAATGAATAATCTTGCTGTACATTTTCTTCCTTCTATCATGTGAAGGTGACAGAATTCCTATTTTTTAAAAATAATAGTTCCAGAAAGTAAGAATGTTTTCTTATGGGCAAGTGCCATCCAACTGAGCTTTCTGTGGTGCTAGCAATGTCCTATCTCTGTGTACTGCAGGAAGGTCACTGCTCATGTATGGCTGTTTCACTTCTGGAATGTGGTTAATGAGAGTGAGAAACTGACTTCTTAGTTTTATTTCATTCTCATTTTATTGTAGTCACTTTCTCTTCACCAGCACATAAAATGGATGCTAGCAGGGGTTTATTTTGGCCCATGGTTTAGTCCACAGTCAGCTGGCTCTACCACGAGAGGAAGCACAGCAAAGGGTGCTGCTCACATCAAGGAGGCCAGTGAGCAGAAGGAGAAGGGGGGAGCTGGGGACAAGCATATACCCTTCCAGGTCATGTCCCCAGTGGCCCACCTCCATCCAGTCCATGTCTCCTGACAGCAGGTCAGGTAGGAGCTCATTAGTGGACCGATCCCCTGACGCGGTACAGTGCCTCCGTGATTCAGCCACCTTCCAAACACATGAAACTTTTGAGGGACAGCCCAAATCTAAAGCACAAAACATTTATTTCAGCAGGCACATCTGGCTCTGGTGACCATAAGAAATGGTGGAATGTAGACATCAGGAAAAGTAGGTCTCTCCAACCCCAAATCTGTCTGTCCCATCTTTCCAAGAAGAACCCCAAGCCTTCCACTTTGACGGGAGTGATGGTATAGGTGAAAGGCCAGAAGTCTGGAATTGAAACATCTGAATTCTAGTCCTCAAATTCATGGCATAAACAAGATACTTCTTTAGAGTATGGAAATAATACTTACCTTGTGGATTTGTTGTGAAGATGAACAGAGAAAATGTTCTTAGGACACCTAGCCAAAGGCTTGCCATGTAAAAGGTACTCATCAAGTGTTAATATTTCCTCACAATCATTACAAACATGGTGATGACTGAAGGCCAGGCCTATGCTGGGACATCCATTAGCCAAAGATCATTCAATTCTTACAGGATGTCGGGGGATTTCTGGGAAGCCAGCCAAAACATGTGAAGTTTTTCAAAGGTTGAATTTAGGCTGTTCATTCATTCAATACACTTGTAAGTACCAGGTTGCATGCAGCACTCTGCTGGGCACAGTGGGGGATGACAGAAGAGACACCAAGAATACCATCTACCCCTGAAAGCTTATGGTTTGCAGCCAAGGATAATCAGTAATTACATGAGTTAGGAATTTGTGGCAAGGATTAATCAATGGTGAAAATATTGATTAATGCAATAATAGCTATAAAAATGAGCCCTTTCATGATTTCCTGACTAGTGACTGTTATGGTTTGTGTTATTTGTCCCCCAAATTTTCATGCAGTCATGGGGAGGACTTCTAGACTTTGTGATTAATTCATGACCCAGTGCTGGGATTATGGGTGTAAGTGCTACACCCTGACCTGGGACAGATAACCTGAATGCAATATAAGGGAGACAGACTTGTTCTCTGTGGCCGAACTCTTGCTGCTGCTCCTTGCCCCTTTTGCTGTTGCTGTTTTGTTTTCTACCACCTCGAACTGCTGTCCTCTCTCACATGCAATGCTGCCTTAGACCCAGCTGAGTATGGACTAAAACCTTCACTAACTGTGAGCTAAATAAACCCTTTATTCCTTAATTTTGGGTGTCAGATATTTTGTCTGAGAGTAAAGTTACTAAGACAGTGATGAAAACTCCATATAATTCCTATTTCTTCACTTTTATTCATTATTGATTTGAAGCTCTCATAGGGCAGATGAGAGCTTAGCTTTATTTACGTAGTAGTAGAATTAGTGTTCTGTAACTCAAAAAGTTTCTCATGAATTAGAATAAAGATTAACAAGTATCAAAATACTACTTGAAGAAAACATTTCATGTCTATTTGCAACAATGCTTTTCACCTTGAGTTCTGAAGTAAAAGGGTAAATTGCCAAAGACAAATGAGGCTCTGGAACAAACATCCTGACCTGGGGTCACAAATCTGCAAGAGCTTGGGAAGTCAGTCACTGTGGGCAGTCACACTGGCTGCTTGCCTTGGTGCTTAGGAAGCAAGCACAGTGGAATGCTGTTGGTCACAGGGCTTTGAAGTAGCCTGGAAAATGTGAGTGAAAACCATAGCCTTTCCCATCAGGTCACAGATTTCAGTCCAAGCCAGGCGTAACTGGACAGAAGCTCCACTAATTGTCAGTATCCCTGGCACATCCTAGTGCCCATCTCAAAGTCAGCAGTGCTGCCTGGCTTTCAGATTCCAGGGACCTGGGTTAGTGGCCACTATCAAGAGATTTATAAATGACAACTGGTAACAAATAAGTGATATCAATATTATTTTTCAGTTTGAAAAACTTAACTTTTAAGCATATAAAGTAAAGGAAAAAAATGCTTGAACCTTACTGTTCAGAATATTTGATAAGAGAAAAGCAAACCATTGAATTAGAAATTTATGTTGCCCTCTGATACTAACACATAATTCTGGAGGTAGTGCAGAGGAGAAAGTTTATGGTACATTTTTGGCAGATAGGTGATTAGGAGGTGTGAGTTATGCTCAATGTAACTAAAACAAAATATCTGAAAATTTGAGCTGCAATAGCTTTGCTATTACTTGAGATAGTCAGATGCTAATTTCTCTGGTTCCTCTATAGGTCTGTGAGGGAAGTTTTAGTGGCTAGACCTTTGCTCTGTAACAAATATAACAGGATAAAAGGAAGTGGTTTGGGAAAAAAATGTCCAAAGGAGTTTTATATGAGATAAAAAAAAAAAAAAAAAACTGACACACTAGAAAATCCAGGCATGCGGCAGTTGATTTCTCAGTTGGGATGTGTTCAGGAAAAGATGGCAGTGTGCCTTCCCCATCAGGCCTTGGTAATCATTCCACGATTCATGAACAGATGCCTTGGTCAGATCCCCAAGTGTAAGTGAATTCATTAAAAGATCTGGGGAATTGGGGTATTAATTCTAAATCATTACATATTATAGATTTGCTGGAAACGAGTAGGGGGACATGGCAAGGAAAGGAAATACTAGAGATTATATCTAACACTGGGCCAGAGGTTGGTTTCATGAGATCACTAAAATAGCTTTTTGCATAAGTTTTCAACACTTTAAAGGAGAAAAAATATTTAAGTAGTTATTGTCACAGTGAAGAAGGTGACATGAGACAAAGTAGAATGATGAATGCCAAGTGCCATATATGGAAAAACTAGAAATCTATTGGATGGAAAAAAGTGCATGGATGATTGTGTTCTGTATATTTTTAAAAAGAATATTTGATTTTTTAAAAAGAAGTTTGTCCTATAGGATATTTGAGATGATGATATTTATGACAATAAGTAATGCTCTAAATACATTGTGGGATTTTTATTTTTAAAAAAATTTGGGCTTAGTTGCTCTTTCCAGATTTTTATTATTTATTATTTTTTTTTTTAGTCAGACAATTTGGCACTGGTTGACATGTGGGTGGATATATTTTCTCACCTGCACAATTAAGTTGAAGCTATTTTTGGAATCATTTTCATTTTCAGCTGTTATGATACCATACTTGGGAAAAATGCTGATGAGTTTGAGTTAAGAGATTCTGCATATCTAAGGGCAAAATGTAACAGTCAGGTTACATGAAGAACTTTAAAATAGTATTAAAATTGTTATATCAAGAAGAAAGTTTTTGAGTACATAATTCTAACAAGGATATATTTGTTTTTTTATGTTTTGGCTGCTTTTTTATAAATTCTAGCTAAGTGATTCTGTGGGGCTATACTAAATGCTTTTATCTACTTTTCAAATGAATTAATGTCATCCATGAATGGTCTATGTGAAATTTTATTATAGAACAAGACTGAATGGATTATAAAAATGTATTTTATTTTTATAGTGAGGTCCTACATTTGATCCTACTAGGGTAGATTGTTTTGATTTTGCTTATCATTTCTACTCACCCTCTTCCTGATTTCCATCAGCACAAGGAAATGGCAAATGCTTTATTTTTTTCAGTAATTTTCTTGAGAAATAAAGAGTAATGAGACAGTCTTAAAACCAACTAGTAGGACAGTATTTAATAATAAATACATTGCATATTGTTGTCCTAGTAGTTATTCACTGTACAAGATGCAGACATGATATCCTGTCCACAAACACTATTAGAACAAATATTTCATTCATTGAATTAAGAGAATGTAGCTGTACATCTATACTACCTATATTGAATATACTGATACAAAATGGTCATCCATTTGTATCCCCTTTTTTGTTTAGTTTTGTCAGAGTATTTCATTGTCATTTAAATGTTGTAAGTACATGAATTCGGCAGAATATTCCAATATAATCCAGTAGTCAAAATAGTAGTGGGTTGTCTGGCAATGTCAGAAGTTGTTGATTTGAGCCTTTTACAGCTCAGCATATTAATATGTCTTTACTTTTTATAACTTGTTTATATCCTTTTCTACTGGATGTTTAAGACCAAGATAAAGCAAGACCTATATACCAAGAAATGTAATTTTTGAATGTCATACGTTCAGTCAAGTCCCCTCAGGATTTATCCTGAAATGCTGTACCACAGTTTGTAGATCCTTTGTCAGTGTCAGCCATGTGGATGAGTCATGGCCATTGCTTGACCAATTTGCTTTCTGAGAAAGCCTGAGAAAATGCTTTCTATCCATGTGACTCTCCTTAGGCACAATCTACATCATCAATCATATTCCTCTGTGACCTCATAATCTCCTTGATCAGAAAGTTTGGGACACAACTGAGTTACATGATGTTACATTATAGGTTCTACTATGTCCTGGGTTTTCACTTACCTTGAAGGGCTGGGAACAAAAGGTTACCTGTCCTTGCAGCCCTTCTCTTTCTCTTATTTTTGGCCTCAAAATTTAGGTTGTTAATCCTACAGAAAAGAAGCTTATTATTACTCTACACCATCTGCAATTGGGTTTAACCACACTATCTGTCTGAATATCAAACATCTTAGGCATAACATGGAACAGGTATTTTCAATTAAGCATTGATATATTAAACTATAAATCTCTACTGAATATGTAGAAAAAAAATTAAAAATAAAAAAATTCTTAAAAATATGAATAAACACATAATTTTACACATAAATTTAGAAATCTAACCATATACAGCATTGTAGCAGGACTGTCCTGTGACTTTTTTTCTTGTCTCTTCATTTATTACCTTTTTTTTAAACAAATATTTATTTGAGAGACAGTATGGCAATTATTTTGGTTATGTCATGACAAGCAGTATGTATTGAGAAGACCAGGATGACAGGCATTCCAAGCATGACCCTACAATTACACATTGCTCTCTTCAGTGCAGTTGCTTAGTTCACAGGTACCATCATATATAGTTAGTCAAGGTAAGAATCCTACCAATTAACTGCTAGTTTCAAAAACCTGCTGATGTTTTTCAGGATCACTGCCTTACCCATTTTGTGAATATAAATGCATGGTTTTGCCCCTGTCATGTTTCCTAGCTTTTTTCCTTGCCCTCTCTCCATTCAAGTTCTTTTTTTTTTTTTTTTTTGTATTTATATTGTTTATTAGTGCACATTTGACATATATAATGTTTAAGCTTACCATGAGGAATTTATATCTTTACAAAATATACCTTAATTCTTTTTTTCCCAGTCCTCTTCCCTCCTTTTTTATTTATTTATTTATTTATTTATTTTTCCATTTATTTTTGTTTTATTGAAATACAAATGTCAATCAGACAGTTTCAAAACACCATAACCATACAGAGTCGATGAAATAATACATTGCAAACTGTTTTCATAATCTTTTGGTATTGTACAAGGTGCATACATGATATTATATTTACAGGTATTTATGTAGCTGA
>PVKA01041747.1:0-17883 GCA_004027165.1 Ctenomys sociabilis
CTCTTTCTTTCTTTCTTTCTTTCTTTCTAATTTTATGTATTTGGCACATGGTCTCACTACACAGCTTGGACTCATAGAGATCCCCGATCTCCTGTGTTCAGAGCCTCCAGGGCTGGGATTACCGGTCTGCACCACTACACCAGGTCTCAGTGGCAAGTAAGGAGCATGCTGGGGGGGGGGGCTGGCATGACATGTGGTGCTGCTGATTGAACCCTGGTCCCTGTGCTTGCCTAAGCAGGTGCTTAGTCCCCTGAGCTAGTTCACCTGCTCTGGTGAAAATTTTTTGCACATGTATGCAACCAAGCCCAAGAAAACCATAAAGAAAATTAATGAATAAATAACAGAAACTTAATGAATGGTGCCTGGTAAACTTCAATATTGACATCCTTTAGTAAATGAAATTAAGATAATCTACCATTCTTTTTAAATTTACAACTCTAATCTTTATATTTTCTTTGTTAATTTTTTATACTTGTTTATATCTTTGAAAAGATAACCAAATGTATAATTTGACTTTCTGGTAGAACTGTATTAAATATATGGACTGCTACAGGGTTGTAAATGTTGTAACCCAAAAATGAGGCAGGCTCAAAAAGGAAAAAGAAATGCTTTATTTAGGTTGGTATTGAGCAAATACCCTGCAACACATGTTAAGGTGCACGCCGAGTTGGGGAGATGAGGGTTTTTAAGCTGGAAACCCACAATAGAGGGGGAATTAAGAGGGAGGATTCCAGGAAGGAGTCTATCTGTACAGGCAGTTTGTCATTTTCTTATCTGGACAGGCAGTTTAGGGGTCTTTACAAAGCTTATTTGGACCTGGCCGTAGTTCTTGCTTTTTGGAATCTAGAGAGACATCTGGTGACAGTTAGCACATTGTGTTAAACTCAGGGGAGCATTCCTTATCTGTTTAAGCAGTCACAGTCTTGCACTTAAAACATCTGGGAGGACTTTGCAAAGAGGATAAAATATCACAAAATGGAGTTCACATAAGTTTTACAAAATGAAGTTGGTTAAGTCAGCTTAAAACAGGTCATTATGACAGCAGAAATTTTCAACAGCTTGACCTAGTGTGAGGACGGCACAGAAGAGGATGGAGGCACTTGGGTTAGGCTAAAACAGTAAATAGAATGTATGCTCTTATATTTAGGCAGTTCACCACACGTTTACATTTTCTTAATGTAACATTATGTGACATGCCCTAAGCTTATCTTAATTAATTTAATAAAATTAGCCTAAGATGGCAGATATTTTATTTTATTTTTAGTGGAACAAAATCATATGCATTAGGAAAGCACAAACATTGCATTCTTCAGAATTACTGGAATTTTATTTGCTTCAGTCTTATGACTTCCAATCAAAGACACAGTGCAAAGAAAGCAAAGATTAAGTACTACAGTTTAGGGACAGCGATAATACACATTGTTGACATAGGAAATCATGTGGACAAAAGAAGCGATCCAGTACCCTATATAGGTAACAATATCTGATAATGTGTTCAACAAATTTTTTTAAAGCCAAGAGCAAAGAAAAGTAAGCAATGTTTATAGTAGACATGAATCTTATATAATTGAAAAAGTCTTTTTCAGATCATAGAGCAAAAAGTGGAAAAATGTATGTGTAGGTAAAATCTAACTACAATTATCACCTATCTAACTCACTTATATGTACTACAGTGTAAAAAAGTAACACCAAACAAATAAAAGTCTTCAAAATTGACTGATGAAAAATAAAATACATGGTGGCTTTTAATGGTTTCTACTGGTTACCAGTACTGCAAAAGATAAAAATCTCATCCAAACTACTGATGACACCAGGTACAAAACTTTGGAAAATTAGACCCACCCATAGATATATACTATCCACCCACATTTTCCATCCAAAGCTTTTGCAAGTTCTAATCTTTGAATCTTTGAAGCCCATTTGTTCATAATACATTACAAACTTTGTGCTTTTCACACTATCATATGTTTGTCTGGCACTATTCTAAAGCTAGTTTATTGTTTATTATTTATTTATTTGTTTACTTATTTTTTGCAGTACTGGGGATGGAACTCAGGACCTTATGCTTGCCAGCCAAGCATTTATTCTACTGACCTATCTCTCCAGCCCATCTAAAGCTAGTTTATAAGTTGAGGAAGAGGACATGGAAAGAACCCAGTGCCTGGAGGACATGTGAAGCCACTGGGTAGAAATGGGAGAGGGGAGAAAAAATATTCAGTTCCCTGGGAATCACTCATCACCAAGTCCCACTTATTCTGACCACTTCAGCATAGCGTAGACATTTGAGCAGAAGCCGAGCAGTATCCCAATAGGAACAAGGAGGAATACGTGCAACAGTGAAGTACCAGGCCAATCAGTAAATTTGTTTACAGTTCTTATGGGGAATCCTATTTGTAATCA
Organism: Ctenomys sociabilis; assembly: GCA_004027165.1. Classification (NCBI taxonomy): domain Eukaryota; kingdom Metazoa; phylum Chordata; class Mammalia; order Rodentia; family Ctenomyidae; genus Ctenomys; species Ctenomys sociabilis. Next base: position 2,401 of record PVKA01041747.1, read on the forward strand.
GTACACTATAATAAGAATCAAAGGTTAGAGAGTTTTATGGTAACAAGATTATACATTTAAAAATTTTTAAAAATTTAGGATGATAAGATGCTGGCAAATGCAAGGACCTGAGTTCAATCCTTGGTACCCAAAAAAATATTTTATAAAAGCTAATATTTAGGAGCCGAGGAGATGGATCAGTAGAATAAGCACTTCCCTTGCAAGCTCAATGACCTGATTTCAACCCCCCAGTTCCACAAAAAGAAAAAGTTTAGCATGATATCATGTGGAATAAACATAAACATTATAAAACATGGTTGATGAGAATCTCAGGAAGTTGACATGGCTTATGATCACCAAGTCTGAGTAGTTGTCAGGTTATATTCAGGTTATATCAGAAAAAAAATGCGTCCTTTAAATATTCACCCTGATAACTTTTATTCTGTGTGAAAATTTGAAATGGTATTCAAGGGAAGTATCCAAACACACACATATTAATTCTCTGAAAATATTTTGGAAATCTTAATATGTCAAACTTTCTACAGATTTCCCAGAAGAGTAGACTTCAGCTTCTATCACCATTCATGGTGCAACAGGTAGGATTTTGTGCATCAGAAATGCAGGTAGGAATTTTGAATATTTAGATCATAATTTTTACATATCAGACTTGCAGAAACAAACAAAATTTAATAAAAATAGTTCTAAAATGAACGTGAATCTTAAGGAATCAGCATCACCAATTTTGTCAGAGAATTTACAAAATTATCTTTAGAAAGCAAAATATAAACACAGCTCAACAAGAAAGAGGGCTTTTAAAATTCTACTGTTTCCTTTCCCACAGGCATCTGAAAGAGTCCCTGGCCAAGTGCAGTTGGGACCCTGTGCATGGTAATGAGTGCTTGTCTTGCACTTTTGCATTTACGCCGCCTAGATGCCATTGCTCTGAAGGCCTCCAAGTGCCAGAGAGAACAGTGTAAAGAATTGTGTACTCCATGCCCTTCCTGCTTTCTGAAGAACAGAAAGGACAATAATTTAGTCTATGGTAGTCCTGCACTATGTTTAATGAAATCTAAAAGAAGAAATGATCAAGATAATCCAAATCAGCCAATTACTGTTTAGACCTATATACTTATGGGAAGTTCATGGTCATTGTATTGTCTAAAACACTTAATAAATATCTTCAAAAGCAATATTTGTCAATAGCAAGGCAATAGCAAGAAAAGATAGCATTACAGTGTATAGGGAAGAAAACAGAAAATTATTTTAAGTAATTATTTATAAAACCTAATAAGCAGCAGAAGAAATCAAACACTATTTCAAAGTTTAGTGCTTATTACCAGAAATCGAAGTATTTATTCTGAGTAAATGAATTATTCTGGCATTTCATTAAAAGGGAAGTCAACATTTAGTGCTATATGCTTGTTCATTTCAAACACATGGCCTCATGTTCACCAAACTTTGTTCAGTCTAAACTTTTCTCAAGTCACAGCAGGGCCTTTTGGTCATATCTGTGGTCCAGCTGGAAACACCGGTTACTCATCAGGGAGGAGTGCAGAGCTAAGGTTGTGTCCTCCAGTATGAACTGGCTCCTGCTCATGTAACTAGGACTGTGGCATGATGGTGAGTGCCACCTGTCTTCTTCATTCATTGTGAAAATATTTGGTGTGTTATTCAAAATTCCATGCGTAATCCAAGACTGCAGTGACTTTTGTCCTTCATGTTATAAACATTTAAAAATTTTACATTGTACATAATAGTAAAATGCATATAAGATGTGGCACAGTACCTCTAGAAGAAGTATTTCTGTCTATTTTTTTCTGCTGTTGTTGTTATTGTTGCTTTGGGCATATCGGAATGCCCTGTAGTTTCACTACTGTGTGGTGGAAGAACTTGAATTGCCTAGAAAATTTTATTGATTGTACAGTGCATTTCTACTGTCAGACTCTGTAGTCTGGTCCACTGCTCTATTTGGATGCTACATTTTCTTGAATACAGAAACTTCATAGAACACATTGAAACGGGACAGTACAAATCTATAAATCTGTTGTTCTTTATAGTTGTAGGAACTAATATGAGTCTCCATTTGATTTTAAAGGTTATAAAGAACAAAAATGATACAGAATTTTAAATCAGGATGATAAGACATTAACAGTGGCTGCCGCATTACACACTGTTATCTTCAAAGTAGTTGCTCAGGTTACAAGATGTAGGCATGTAAGATTGTAAGATTTATTAAGGAATAAACACTAACTGCTGCTTTCAATGAACTTATTTTTTTTGTCTCTTTTCCCTCATCCCAGCTGTTCTTCCTTTTAACCAGTTTCTTTCCCTTTCACAATATCCATTCTACCTTTTGGATCTTATTTACTCTTAGTTTCTTACAAAGGAGAAACAATTCAATGTTTACATATACAAGATTAAATTATTTCACTTGAGTGTGGTGAGCATGAATATTATCTCTAGATTTCTATGTAAGTGTAAGAATGAGGAATTTTTGAAAAATTATTACATTACTATGAAATATTGCTTTTATAGAACCTATGTTGCACCCTTTAAGTCTAAATTATCATATGTGCATTGAGTTGATTCTTAAAGTGCAGAATAGTAATATTACTTCATCTGCTCAAAGATTGTCAAGATTATTTACTAAATTTCCAAAGATAGAGTGTGCTCCTTGTGTAGCATCTAAAATGATAACTACCTGGAGAAGCAGCATCGGTGTAACCTCTACGCACCTCACCTACCAAAGCCTATTTTTATCTCCACACTTTCCTGATGTATGTAAATGGAATCAATCCATTTTCAATACACACAAATAGAACATGGGCGCAAGTCTAGGATACAAAGTGATCAATTGAAGTTTTTAGGAGGTAGAGACCAGGACAGTTTCGCATTGCCTTTCAAAGCAACTTGTCTTTGGGCCATAGAATAAAAGCTTACAAGAAGCTGCTTGGACAAGAGGAATCACAAGCACAATCCCTAAATTCACAAATGAATTTTTTGCATATTTGTTTCAGGTCACAACAAAATATCCAAAGCGCACACTCTAGGCCTGGCAGTGGACATAGTTCTTTTCCTCTGCTTCATGAGGACTGTATTACTACAGTGTGATAGCAACAAAGCCATCAACAGCTACAGAGCCAAATGAAGGTATCCATGCCCACTAAATGTCAACAGTGAGCAGTAAGCAGCACTTACAGGATTGGTTTTTCATACTATGCTGATAACTCTCTGACCAGCAAGAGGGCCAGGAGGGAAGGTTGGCAGATGAAGTAATACCTTGATTGCTTAGTTCACCAGCAGCAAAAGAGTAAAAAAATTAAATTCTCTATTAAAATTGCTAACCAACAGCAGGAAGAGGATCAGTAACACTAGATTTGTTTATTTCCCTATGTTTCTTTGCTTGTTTTTATTTTCTACAAGGGCATGGTAAATTGAGAATAAACAATAGATTTACCCATTTCAGATATTATGGAAAAACCTGCAATGCTGCTTTTAAACTTTGGAGAAATATGTAAATGAACAAACACATAGCTTATGGTTAGTTTGTTACAGGCCTACCATTATGAAATCTATTTAGATTTAGGACATTTTTACATTTTGAATGATGTTTAATGACAACCATCTTATTCCTGGAGATTCATGATAGATATTTTATTTTAGAGATCATTATTAACTTGACACAATCAGAGAGGCAGATAAACAGGTATTTCTTCATACAAAGTCAAGCATGTATAGCTATGATAAACATAGGAGTTCTTCATACTGATTAACATGAAAAATTAGCGTCAATCTTGTTGCCACAAGAACATCTATAATATGCCCAGTTTGTACTTTGGTTGCTAATTATTATTATTGTTCTTGAAGGAAATGTGGCTACTAGAACAAGTGAGTGATCTAGAACTGGGCATGGTAATTAGATGAGGATTGATAATCTTGTAGTACTGTAAATATCTGCTGCAAAAACAAAAGAGTGGTCAAAACATCAAAGGCATGCCTTCTAGGTATCTTCCGCAAAGAGTTAGAGACATCACACCTCAGTGATGTATGCATGCTCATGTTGACAGCACCACTACTCATAATAGATGAATCTTGGAAATGACCTCTATGTCCATCAACTGATTAATGGATCAATAAAATGGTATATTTATACAGAACTAAGTACTGCTCTACCACACTGTAGAATAAACTTGAGTCATCTGTAAGAAAATGGACCTATGTGGAGGAAATAATCTTAAGTAACTCAGATACACAAGCTTATTTTCTTTTTTTTTTCTTTTGGAGGAACAGAGATTGAACTCAGGCCCTTGCACTTGCCTGGGAAATGCTTATTCCACTGAGCCATCTCCCTGGCCCCTACACAAACTTAATTATTACTTGGTTGTTCTTATATGAAAAACTCGATACATATAAAGTACAAAATAAAAGAAAAAAAAACAAGAGACAGATAATAGATAAAAATAAAGGAAAACCGGTAAGACAATCCAGCATGGACAACACATCTAAAGGTGAAGAGTAATAAAACTCCATACATGTTTTACATGTTCTTTGGCTTACCAATTTAGTTTTATATGTAATTCTCATATCTATAGATATGAAAATTAATTCATAGAGCTCATAAGAAAATCTGTTACTGTAAAAGTAAAAATGAGGGGCCAGCGAGATGACTCAGTAGAATAAGCTCTTGCCTGGCAAGCACTAGGGCCTGAGTTTAATCCACACTTTTGCCAGAAAAATAATAATAATAATTGAAATGTGTTACGCACACATACTATTTGCCTGCAGTGGATGTAATCATTATGCATGACAAACACGCTCCTTAAAAGGAGGAAAAGCAAAAACAAAAGAACAAGTTACCTCATAAATGTACTCCAAAAGCTAAAGGAAACATGATTTTAGTAATGAATTCAATCATATGTTATTGGGTCGAAGTATAAAGCATAAATGTAAATGGCTGTATACAAAGATGATTGAATAAATAATGCTATAAACTTTTTACAAAATGTGTCATGATTTTTTTAACAACAAAACTGTGCTTTATTTATACTTTTGCAAAGTTGGTAACGCATGACACTAGGTTGCTAGTGACTAATAGTTGACCTTAACCAGACTGGATGTTTTTTTCAGTAGTGAGATAGCATGTTTGCCATGAATTTTTAATAGCTATACAAAACATGTACGGATCAATACATCTCCAACCAGTTTTCTCCTTTTCTATTTCTGGAAATTTGTCTTCTGCATATAGTACAATGCTGTTTAAAAAGTCTTTGTATTTATGCATTTACATAGATGTCTTTTTTTCTGCTTTAATCATTGTAATATACTTTATTCCGTATACTCTTATTTTAGTGAAAAATAAGTCTTAGTTCATCAAACAGTCAAATATTTAATTTAATCCTTTGGAAATATCTTTGAATTCTAGGAAGAATATGTAAACATGTAGACACATTACATTTTTATAGGACATAGGTTCTGTGTACCTTTAGTGTTGATGGTAATCAATGAAACCCGTGGAGGCATGCTCTAGACCAAGTCTCTCTCTTCCACACTAGCATTTGTACTCCGTTCATAATTGCATCACACCAAGTTGTAGTGTGGATCCTCAGTATCCAGCCAGAATGCTTTTACCTAGGAATTTGTGCTTCCCAGTCATGTGCCAGTAGCTAAACATACAGATCACCAGACATAAGCCCATTTTATGTCTTTTTTTCCTTGCAATTTTACTGCCAAGATTGGCTTCAGTTTAGAAAAATAAACTACATGATTATTTGATCTGTAATCCACATTTTCCTTACTATATGACATGATCATTTTAGAAGAATTGCTATCATTATTAAAGTTTGGATATTTTTAGACTAACCTCAGTAAAATATTTTAGAAAACTGTACTCAATTTCACATAATCCTTATCACTTAAGCAAAAATGTTTTATTACTTATTTGTGTAAACTCTATCAAAATATATTTTACTTTTTAATTTCACGAATAAATATATAGCATCTTGAACAGAATAGTAGAGGAAATGTGACAATTATTTTTTATTATTATATATTTTGTTGCAGTGCCAGAGATGGAGCTCAGGACCTTGCTCTTGTCACACAGGTGCTTATGACACTGAGCTGTATCCCTGGACCTCAACAGTGAATTTTGGACTCCTTTTTTTATACTAAGAGGAAACCAAGCCCAAATGAACTCTTTAGATCTGGAAGAATCCAGATAAGAGTGACTTATTTTTTTCTGGAATTGACTTATTATGGAAGGAAAATCTAAAATATAGAACAAATATGACCTCAGACATCACTGAGTGTAAAAGCTCAGAGGGGTGTAAGATCTAACAAAATTTGGCTGCACTCAGAGAGGGAAGTAAAGGCTTAAAATGTGGAAGCAAAGTACATATAAAAACACACAAGCCTAAATGGAATGAACTATAGTTTGCATATGATGCTTCAGTTTATGAACCTTCCATTTACAAACAATTCAGTTAGCAAACAGAAGCATTTGCACAATTTTGCTTCAGTTCTTGAATTCCACATTGGGTGGTGAGAACATCTGAGCTTCTTAATCAGAATAGGAATTGAATTCATGAACCTAGGTACTTCTGTATTTAAGTAGCTTAAAATATAAGAGAACTGGCATTAATATCCATTTGTGCTTTAAGTATGTGCTTTAATAAATATAAGGTACAGCAAATGTCACGTGGGCATTGTGAGAAATCAAGAGCAGAAGTGACTTTCTGATGATATGTTTTAGAATAAAAATGATTTCTGGCACCAAATCTGCCTGATGGCCTCCTTCATTGCCATGTTTCTCAGTGCTTAGCTGGGGGTTGAATATAGCAATGAGGACATTGTAGAAAAGAGAGCACACTTTGTCCTCTGGAAAGGTGGTGGCCCCTCTGAGATAAAGAGGACAGGCACAAAGAACAAAACCACAACTGTGATGTGGGGGAGGGGCTAAGATGGGCAGGGCTCTCCTGGGGCTCCCTGCAGGCTGAGGGCTGATGGTAAACAACATCAGATCATACTGCTTCACCGCCACCAATCCCATGAAACCTGCTTTGGCTACCATGAGGATACTAGCCCTGCATGTGTTAGTGCAGGCCAGTTTTAGCTTGAGTACACATCTCAGAAAAAATAGACCCACAGCCGGCTCAGACCCACAGAAAGGTAGGGGGACCATGAGCACGCCCTGGGCAGAGGAGTACAGAGATGTCCCTGAACACTGCATTATGCTTGTGCCCACCCACGATGACCACGTAGTGCAGCGGCTTGCAGATTTCTATGGAGCTGTACAGGCCATCTCTGGGAAGAGGATCTCAATGCCGTCACAGAAGTGAATTGCAGAAAGCTGATCCTGCAGGCAATGTAAGACATCAAGTTTCATTCGGTAAGTTGGACTGGTTTCTGGAAGTATAGCGCAGGTCAGAGAGTGAAGCAATTAAGGAAGAAGTATGTGGGCTGCTCAACTAGCTCACTGCACCTGATAGAATGTTGGGAGCGGTGCAAGCAGCGGCTTGGCGCTCTGGGTAACGGCTTGGCGCTTTTTGTGGGCTCTGCCTTGACATGTTCAGAATAACAGGAAGTAAGGCATGGCCCTGCCTGTTGATCCGGACAGAATGGGGGGGGGGGGCCTGACAACAGAGCGGGATTGGCTGTATATTTATACGTGGCTGCTGATGATTGGCCTAGCTATACTATATAAGCTGCTGTGCTTCCGCAATAAAGAGAGATCTTTTCCTTCTAAAAGGAAGACAAGGTGTCTCGGGTCTTTCTTTCTGCGCCAATCTGCGCCAGACAATAGAAGTCATTGTCCCTGTCTTAGTTATTTTTTACTCCTTGTGGGAAAAATACCAGACAATCAAAGTGAAGGAAGGAAAGATATCTAGCTTACAGTTTGCGGAAGTTTTAGTTTGTACTCTGCTGGCTCTAAGGCAAATGACAGCAGTTCATGGCTGCAGAAAACAATGAAGAGCAGAGGAGAAGCAACAGCTGGGGCATCCATCAGGCCTCTCTATTCCTTCTACACTGACTACGAAGCCAGGCACTCTACAGAGAAGATCGGAGCTCCTTCAAAGTGGTGCATCTGTGAAGATCAAGCTCCTCCGAAGACTGGGACTTCTCCCAGGAAGTGGGGCAGGGCAGCAGGAAGCCTTCCTCCACTCCTTTGTACACACTTTTTGTGCTGGGTCACTCTGGGGTGGCCCACTGCCCTAGGGTGTAACCAATTGCATTCCAGCCCAATAGCACCCCAGAGTGGAATTAGTCACACCCCAGGTTGGACCCTGCTCACCTGCAGGGTGCCCCCCACCCCAGCTCTGAACTTCCAGAGCCAATTCAGCCAAGTTGACACAATGTTCCAACTACCACAGTTCCTAAGTAAGTATGTAACAAAGTAAGACCAATGGAAAATGCAGCTTTTAAAATTTTCTTATTCTGAGAAGTCCCAATAGTACACATTCTGTGACATTATTTGTATTTTTCATGACCCAGGATGTATAAAAGTCAAAAATTTGGCGGGAAAGATGATAGATCAACATGAGTACCATCAATTTGGAATGGTATAGATCATAGTATAATAGAAAAAATTAATGGATTGGACCCTCTCCTTTATTATTAATGTGGAAATAATTACGTACAAATTCCCCATGGATAGGCAAACTACATAATTTGCCATCCTACTCAAGTTATATTGTGTAAGGAGAATGACATATTGATGGTGAATTTATTCAAGGCACAGGATGGCAGGTGTAATGTTCAGGTAAATTCAAGGGAAAGTATGTCTTGCTGGGAGTTACTGACTTGCTTGCTCTCTTGGACGAGTCAGACTTCTTTGAGTGAAGCCAGGTGGGCCTTTGGAAGTGTGAGAAATGAAGGGTGAATCCAAGGTGAGAGCAAATAGGGGGTAGAAGCCCATTTTTAACATTTTCACATTATTGTTGCAAAATTTTCATTAAAAACATACCAGCATATTGTACCCTGCTCGTTATTTTGTTTGCACCTGAGGTGAGTATGGCATTTGTTTCATCCAAGTTCTGATCTGTGCGAAAATCACATGGAGAAAGAACAAAGTGAGACAGCTCAGTGGACTAAACACTTGCTTAGGCAAGCGCAGGGACCAGGGTTCGATCCCCTACATCACATGCTTCTCCGGCCATTTGACCAGGCATGGTAGCATGCACCTGTAACCCCAGTGTTATGGAGGCTGAAAACAAGAGGATTGTTATGAGTCAGGCTGCAGAGTGAGACCCTGTACCATATACATTATTTAAAAAAAGTAAAAAGTTAGAATGTACGACCTATAGAAACTATGACCCATTTAGCAACACTGTAGAAAGCAAGAAGAAAACATAATACCACCACAAGCTGATGTAGCTATGATATTCCACTCAATTTACATAAAAAGATATTAAAGAATACTCCTTATGCACAAGAATTTGACAAATGATTTCTGTGAGGGGGAGGAACACTAGTGTTTAAAGACATAACAGGAGATTTAAGCCTGACATTGTTTTTTTCTTAAGTGAACAATTATTTACACTGAATTAAAGTGTTCTTTTATCTCATTTTTCAAATGTGCTTAAATCAGTTACTTAAAAAATAATGAGAGTTTTGCAAATATTACAATGCAAAATATTTTGAAAATATCACAGTATTTTAGTATGCCATATCAGAAAATCATTTAAGGTTTTTTTAAATAGCCTAGATTTATGCTATCAGTACATGAATTTTCAGTGGAATATGCAATACACTTTTACAGTTGCAAGAATAACTTGAGTTTCATTCCAAAGGTCATTGGTAATTTTAATTTTGTTCTTGAATACAAATATGATTCAGGGGGTTCGGGAGATAGCTCAATGCAATAAGTGCTTTCCTGGAAGCACAAGATACTGAGTTCAATCCTTGGTCCTAGAAAAAAAAATAATGCGATTCATATATGGAAGAAAAAAATATAAAGTACATTGAGAAGATTTGTTTTTTTATGTTTATTCAATTTTACCCTTGATTTTTCAATGAGACAGTTTCAAAGCTGATTAATATGACATTTTCAATAATTAATACATTTTACATTGTTTTCTTTTTAATGGTTATCCATACTACAGGAAGCTTAGAGGGTGTCATGTCCAAACACTATTGGTACAAATCTTTCTACTCCTTGAATTAAGCAAGAGAAGCTGTATATCTATCCTGACCATTCTGTATAAACAAATACAAAATGGTCCTTCATTAGTATCCCCCTTTTTTTTATACTCCTGTCAGAGATGGGTGTTCCATTGGCACTTAAATATTATAGATCCTTGAATTCAGCAAAACATTCCATCACAGTCCAGCAGTCTACAAGAAAAGTGGGTTATCCACAGAATTTGTTGACTAGAGCCTTTTATAGCTCAGCATATCAATATGGCTTTATTTTATATACCTTGTTTTTATGCTTTTCTGCTGGATGGTAGAGACCAAGATAAAGCAAGACCTATACAACAAGAAATGTAACTTTTGTGCCTGATGAGGTCATCCAAGTCCTCTCAGGGTTTATCCTGTAACCCTGTACCTCACTCTGTAGATCCTTTGTCAATATCTGCCATGTGGATGAGTCACAGCCATTGCTTGACCAGTTTGCTCTCTGTAAGAGCCTGAGAGAAAGTTTTCTCTCCATGTGACTAACCCCAAGCACACTATAGATCATCAATCACTTTCCTCTGTGGCTCCATAATTTCCTTGATCAGAAAATTTGGGGCACAACTGAGTTCCATGATGTTACAGTACAAGTTCTCCTGTGTCCTGAATCTTCACTGACCTTGAAAGGCTAGGGCCAAAATGTTGGCTGATCTTATAGCCCTTCCTTTTCTCCAATTTTTGATCTGAAAACTTTGGTTATTAATCCTCCCAAAGAGAAGCTGGTCATTATTACTCTACAACATATGCAGTTTCATTTACAATCGCTATCTGTCTAAATATCAAACATCTTAGGCATAACGTGGAACACGTATTTTCCCTCAAGTACTGATGTATTGAACTTTAAGTCCTTACAGAATATGAGGGAAAAGAATTTTTAAAAATAGGAATAGACACATATTTTTACATAGAAATTCAGAAATCTAACCTTATGCAGCATTATAGCAGGACCATCCTGTGACATTTTTTTCTTTTCTTTTTTTTTTATTACTCATAAAAAACTTTTGCTTGTGAGACAGTATGGTAATAATTGGTATGTTATGATAAGAAGTATGTATTTACCTGATCAGAATGACAGGTATTCCAAGAGTGACCCTTCTATTACACATTGCTATCTTCAGTGCAGATGCTTGGTACACAAATATAAGCCTATACTGATAGTCAGGTTGAGTATCCTACCAATTGGACTGCTACTTTGAAAAACCTGCTGATATCTCTTGGGATCATTGCCTTGCCCATCTTTGCATACAAATGCATGGCCTTGTCCCTGTCCTTTTTTCCAGCTTTTCTGCTTACCCTCTCCTCCTTGTCCATTTCTCAAGTTCTCACTTTCCTTTTAGTTGTGTTATTCTCTATTTGTATTTCTTCTTTTGATCTCTTAAACTAGGGAGACTATATGGTATTTGCTCATGTGGGTCTGGCTTATCCACTTATGAGTATATCTTCAAATGACATCCACTTCAATATAAATGCTTCAATTTTATGATTCTTTATAGCTGAGTAATACTCCGTTGTATAAAAATACCACATCTTTTTCAACCATTCTAATAGCTTCTCTGCAAGATGGTTTGAATAGTTCTTTCTCCCCCTTTTCTCCAAAATTAACTAGCTTCCATCCTGATCAAATAGGCTAGTAGCTGCGAGATTTCATGTCATCCTTTCCTCCCTTGGTTTAATGACCTTGGAAAACTAACCTTCCCATCTAAATTCATGTCCCATGACATCTAGTTATCCTCTAAGTTTCCTGCTTTTATTTTAATTTTTAATTATTATTATTATTTTTTTTTTTGTATTTCAGGAAAGGGTCTACAGGTTATTCAGAGTCTTGTTACTAGATCGGACTCATAGTCACTACTAGATCAGACTCATAGTGATCTGCCTGTTTACAGCCTCCCAACAGCTAGGATTATAGGCATGCCACCACACCCAGTCTCAATTACTGTCTCAGTGCACCCTGAGGGCAGGCCCAGAAATGCAGGTCCAGGGATAGAACATCAGCCCCTGTGCCTGCTTGCAAGTGCTTTAATCTACTGAGCTATTTGGGTAGCCCTCTTGTTTTTAAATATAAGAATTGTATCAAGTTGTTTTTTTTTTTAATTTCACTAAGGTCTGTGAATGGTTGATAGTCTCATTTTTAAAATACAAATTAAGATTGTATAGAGTAGATTGCTGAATTCATGACTATTTTTTGTACAACCAATAATTTAAGTTACGTGTGTGTTGAGCACTTCCAGCTCCTTCTACAAGACAGTAAAACAATAACACAGCTCTTGGTCTCCTGGAGAGTGACAGAGATCAAAGACACTTCATCTACTAAGTACAGTAGCTCTCTGTCCATTTCTAATTCACTGAGTATATCATGCTATATTAAACACACACACACACACACACACACACACACACATATATATATATATATATATATATATATATATATATATATATATATATATATATATATTTTTTTTTTTTTTTTTTTTTTTTTTTTTTTTTTTTTTTTTTTGTGAGACTGGGGATTGAACTCAGGCCTTTGTGCTTGCCACGGAAATGCTTATACTACTGAGTAATCTATCTCTTTGACCCTCAATATATATGTTTTATTTATTTATTTGGTAAAGGGTCTCACTATGCTGATCAGTCTCATAGTGATCCTCTTGTCTCAGCCTGCCCAGTGCTGGGATTATAAGTATGAGCCACCACATCTGGTTTTGGTGGCCATCACAATGTGCCCAGGGTCCTGGGGCCAGCACAACATAAGTACCAATGATCAAATCTGAGTCCATGTACATGCTAGTCAGACACTTAGACCACTGAGCTATCTCCCTACCCCATATGTTAAACCTTTAAAATTCAGGTATTTTTTCCATTGCAATCATGAAAATTATAGTCAAATTTACCATTAGTCTTCTACGTCTAGGAATCTGTCCTTTGAATCTTCAAATTACAGAGATATTTATCTCCTTCATTCTCCCCATAGTCTTCCATTAATTTTATCACTAGCACTTAACTTGAACAGCCAAATTGCTTAACTTTAATTATTTCAAAGATATTCTTAGAATATTCAGTTATAACGGTTTGGCTTTTTTGTGTCCTTTATTATTTGTAACATAGTATATATCAATGCATGAGTTTTAGACTCAGCCGAGATACCAGGCAAGTGTTCTTTCCACCTTTCTGGAACAAGATAATCAGCTTCTTATATACTCGGTCCCCCTGCCTTTTAATGTGAGCATTCCATTACCAAGCTTCTTTGTACAGGTTCTATTTCCTAGTACTCAATGGATCACAAGCACAAATTCCCTACTCTTACTATTGCTTTCCCTTCACTGTTTAGGTATCTTGTATGTAATAAAAAAGAAGAAGAAACAGAAGTATATTGAAATGTTAATAGAAAATAATAGGTGCATTAACTTCAAATCATACTAATCGCTATTGATATATTTCATGAAACTACAATATCCTACAAGAGAAGCAAAAGTGACACATTTTTTAGTAGTTCTTTACTGTTAGTGCTTCAAGCACTTGATCCTAACAAGGACATAGTAATCATTTTTTGTCTGTATTTTATAACAGGAAAAGTGTATATTATGTATAATTTGAAAAATGTTAATAACAAGGATTATTTCAGACACATATAGTTTTTTATCTTATAGAGATTTATAAACCTGTTAACATGTCTAAACTTTTTTTTATTTATTATAGGGAGGGCCAGGGAGATGGCTAAGTGGAGTAAATGCTTCCTTGGCAAGCACAAGGGCCTGAGTTCAATTCCTGGCTCTGAAAAAAAAAGTTTTTATTTATTATAGGGGTATAATTACCTTTTTATTTCTTTCTTATACCGAATTTTCTGATTAATAAATAACAAGCTGAGCTAATATTTTCCTCTACACTGTTGCAGTTTTATTTTGTAGGCAAAGCCCAACGTCCTGTGAATAAATCATATTTCCTTCCTTGGGTAATTTCACCCCACTTTCATTATTTTTTTCTAGGCTTTGTTAGTCAGCTTTTCATTTCTGTGACAAAGCACCTGAGATGAACAACTTAAACAGGAAAGTTTAATCTTGCCTGATGGATTCAGCAGTTTCGGTGTCTCTGCTAGCTCCCTACCTACCCTGGCTGAGAACCACACTGCAGCTGGTCCGTTCACTTTGCGTCCTACAGGCAGCAGGGAGGAAGGAAAGAAGCCCGGGAGGCAGAGCTGGAAGAAGCTGTTGTTGCCAAAGACAGGCCCCAGTGTCTTCTTGTTTCCATTTCCATTTTTCCTATTAATGTCATCAAATTGTGAAGCAATTGAGGAAGTTGGTGCCTGCATGGCTCAATCACTGTCTGTTAGCTGGCAGTCAGCCCCTTCAACGCAGCCCTGCTGGGACAGTCTTCGTTCCCACAACTACACATATCATTGACCACGATCCTCTGGTGTTCTACATCAGAACTTTGTCATGCTCTTCATTACCTACTGTGTGTTCAGCACATATAGAAAAGAAGGCAGGAAGATAAGTCATGTCCAGGCTCGTGCATCCCCTTAATGTCCATCCCTTCATTGGACTTTTCTGTTTATTTTTTGTGCTTGCTGTGAATTGCAAGTTTTTTAAAATTTAATCCTCAATGTCTTTCACTTTATTTTTTTCATACACCCTAGGTGGAGGCACCGGATACAACTGCAATGCTGCGGTCCCAAATCACATGAAGCCTGGTGCTACCTTTCCTGTCTTTGCTTACCCAGAGGTCATCTCTTTCTATCCTTGAGCCTGGGGATGAGAGAGTTTGCAGAGAATGTACAGCTATGCCTCCCACTTGCACCAAAACATCTTCCCTTTCACTATTTTTATGTAGTGTGTGTGTGTGTGTGTGTGTGTGTGTGTGTGTGTGTGCACTGGGTGTAGAATTCAAAGTCTTGGCACCTGCTAACTGTGTGCTTATCACTAAGCTATAGCCCATTTTCCCCTTCCTTCTTTCCTTCCTTCCTTCCTTCCTTCCTTCCTTCCTTCCTTCCTTCCTTCCTTCCTTCCTTCCTTCTTTTCTTCCTTCTTTCCTTTCCTTCTTCTCTCCTTCTCCTTCCCTCCGTCCCACGCTCCCTCCCTCTCTTCCTTCCTTTTTTCCATCTTTTCTTTTTCATTTTGTTTTCTTTTTCTTTCTTTTCTTTTCTTTTTTTTTTTTTTTTTTTTAGTACTGTGGATTGATCTCAACACCTTGTGCTTGTCAGTTCACTTTGTTTTCTGAGACAAGGTCTCTCTAACTTGCCCATGTTCTCAACTCTGCCAACTTCCTGGCTCAGACTCACAAGCAGCTGAGATGACAGAGTATGCGGACAGATATAACTTCTTCGTTCCCTATTTT
>PVKA01041748.1:0-17877 GCA_004027165.1 Ctenomys sociabilis
ATCTATCTATCTATCTATCTATCTATCTATCTATCTATCTATCTATCTATCCATCCTATCTATCTATCTATCTATCTATCTATCTATCTATCTATCTATCTATCTATCTATCTATATCTATCTATCTATCATCTGTCTAGCTATCTAGCTATCTATCTGTCTATCTATCAATCATCTAACTATCAATCATCTATCTAGAATCTATCTATGAATGTATCTACATATCTATTTATCATCTATCTATTTAAATGGAGTCCACTCCAACATAGGAAGCTAGAACCCTTGACACAGTCCTTCAAGGCAGAGCCAGCTGTTGGGTACAGATGCCAACCCTGCAAGCAGAAAGAATGGAGGGGGAAGGGTTATTTATGAACTTCTGGAAATAGTGTGTACAATTTTATTTATTGTGGACTTACTTAGTTTGTCAATCATGTCCATGGAAGGGTCTTATACCTTATGATGAAGTGACATTGCACAGGTGACAGATGTCCAAGTAGCTGCAGCAAGCAGGGTCAGACCTACCTCACCTGTGGGATTCTATTTCTATTGGAATCACTTACTTCTCTAAACAGGGCATCATCAGCATCTGACCATTGTTGATCTTTTTAAAATTAGTTGTATTGAGAAAACAGATAGCAATGAGACACTTTCAAAGCAGGTTAGTAGGACAGTTACAATAACTAACCCATTGCAGATTGTTATCTTCTCAGTAGGTATTCATAGTCCAAGATTGAGACACCATCTCCTGTCCAAATACTATTAGTACAAATCTTTCTTCTCATTAAATTGACATAAAGAAGTTGCATATCTATCCTAACTATTCTGTATATACAAATACAAAATGGTCCTTCTTTTGTATCACTTTTTTGTTTATCTTTGCTACAGATGGTATTCCATTACATATAAATATTGTACGTGTGTGAATTCAGTAAAATAATCCAATATAGTCCAGTAATCCATAATAGTAGTGGGCTATCTGTAGGACTGGCAATGTCAGAGTTGTTGACTTGAGCCTTTTGTAGCGCAGCATATTAATATGGCTTTATTTTCCATACCTCATTTTTATACTTTTCTGCTGGATTGTTAATCCCAAGATAAAGCAACAGCTATATAACAGTAAATGTAACTTTTGTATCTGATAAGGTCAGTCAAGTCCTCTCAGGATTTACCCTGAAACTGGTCTTTAATTTGTAGATCCTCTGTCAGTATCAGCCATGTGGATGAGTCATGGCTGTTGCTTGACCAATTTGCTCTCTGTGAAAGCCTGAGAGAATGTTTTCTCTCCATGTGACTCTCCTTAAACACACTATATGTCACCTCTCACATTCTTCTCTGGACTCATAATCTCCTTGATCAGAATATTTTGGACACAACTGAGTTACAGGATGTTACACTACAGGTTCTGCTATGTCCTGAGTCCTCATTGATCTTGGAAGGCTAGGGACAAAATGTTGGCTGTCCTTGTAGTCCTTTTTTGTTCTCTAATTTTTGGTCTGCAAACTTAGATTGTTAACCCTCCAGAAGAGAAGCTTATTATTGCCCTACAACATAGGCAGTTGAGCTTAACCTCACTGTTTGTCTGAATATCAAACATCTTAGACATAACATGGAACAGGTGTGCACCACCAAGTACTGATGTGTTAAATTTTAAGTCTCTACATAATATAGGGAAAACAATTACATAGTTTTACACAGAAATTTAGAAATCTAACCATATACAGCAAACATTTACTTGAAAGACAGTATGGCAATAATTGGTATTTATGGGATTTTTCTGTTTCTGTTGTAGTGCATTTCCAGTTTCATTGTGCTGTGGTCAGATAATGTGCATGAGATAATTTCTGTTTTCTTGCATATACTTGAGCATGACCTATGGACGAGTATGTGGTCTATTTTAGAAAATGACCCATGTGCAGCTGAAAAAAAAATGTGTATTCAGCTGTGGTTGGGTGGAACACGCTGTATATGTCCACCAAGTTCATTTGTTCCAGGCTCTTATTCAGTTCTGCTAATTCCTTGCTAATGTTTTGTCTGGTTGATCTATCTTTTTGAGATAAGGGTCTGTTAAGGTCTCCTGTTAAGATTGTGGTCTTAGATATTAGGGTTTTCATGTCCATTAAGATTTGTCTTATATAGTTGGATGCTCCTGTGTTTGGTGAGTATAGATTTATGAATGTTACCTCTTCATCTTGAATTTTTCCCCTAACCAGTATATAGTGGGCTTCTTTATTTCATTTCATCATTCTTGGTCTGAAGTTGAGACTGTGTGAGAACAGGATTGCTACCCCTGCTTTTTTTCTGAGGTTCTCAGCATGTCTTATTGTTTTCCATCCTTTGACCTTCACCCTATGACACTCCTTTTGAGTTAAATGTGTTTCTTGTATCCAGCATATTGTTGGATTTTTTCCTAATCCACTGTGCCAGTCTATTTCTCTTAATTGGTGAATTGAGTTGATTTACAGTGATGGTTATAATGGAGAGGTAGTCATTTACGATCGACATTGTTTACCTGCTGTTGTTTAGTCCTTTTTCTCCTGTGTTTAATTGTTCACCCTGTTTAGTGGGTTTCTTCTCTTCTGTTCATGGAGGTCTGATCATTTTGGACCCTCTCTAGAACATCTTTGAGTAGTCAGTGTAGGCTTGGCTTTGTCAACATGAAATTTTTAGTTGTTCTTTGTCATGGAAGGATTTCACTTCTCCATCAAACTTGAAAGAGAGTTTTTCAGGGTATAGTAGTCTGGGCTGGAATTTGTTTTCATGGAGGACTTGGAGTACTCTGCTCCATGCTCTCCTTGCCTTCATGGTTTGTGAAGAGAAGTCGGCTATAATTCTGATGGGTTTTCCTTTGAATGTGATCTGCTTCTTTTCTCTCGTGGCTTTCAGTATATTATTCATGTGTTGGATTTCTTGGATCTTGACTATTACATGTCTCGGTGTGGTGTTCTGCATGGTTCGGTTACCAGAACGTCAGCTTGTTTTCTCCTGTTTGGGAAATATTCTATTACTTCTGCCCATATTGTCCCTCCATCATTCGCATTGACTCCAACCTTCTCATTGATACCTATTAGTCTCACATTGCTCATCTTTGCATCATCTTGGAGGTGATGAACTATTTTTTTCCTGAATCCTGTTTGTCTTTAAGATATCTCTTCTTACCTTTTCACTAGCTGCAATGGCGCCTTCAATTTCTGAAACTCTGTATTCACTTTCACTCAGAGACTTTTGCAAGTTTATGAATGGGATTTTAAGTTCTTCTATGTCTCTTTGACTGTGTTTCATGTGATCTATTTCTTTCCTGTATTGCTTTTTCAAGGAATTTGTCACTTTTCTAATCTCTTCCATTATTTATCAGTGTGTTCTCTAGAAGTAGTTATTAATTCTTTTACTTTAGAGATTTTTTTCTGATTTAATTTCTTCTATGTGTTTCTGCATTTGATAATTACCTCAGATACTATGAATTCAGGTATTCCTTTTAATTTCAGAGATTAATTCTGATGTGAATTTCTCTTTACCTTCCTGCTGCTGTTTCTTTTCTTCTGTTAGTAATTCAGAGACTTCTTTTTTTTAATTCAGAGACTAATTCTCATCTGAGTTCCTCTATATATTTTTGCTGTTGTTTCTTTTCTTCAGATCTTATTAATTCATGCATTTCAGCTGAGCTCGTGTGCTCTGCACTTTTTCTTGGTGGGCTCCAGTCCTGAGCTTGCATTTTTCTATCCCTCTTTGTCATTTCGTACAGCACTGACCGCTGATCTTTGTTGTAGCTCTTTGGTGCAGTTATAACCTTAGCACTTACTGAATTTCGGATGCAGGTCTATTAAGTTTCCATTTATCCACTTGTGCCTGGCTTGGGTGCTCCTGTGTCTAGTGCATATACCTTTGTGAGTGTGACCTCTTTCTCTTGAATTTTTGTGTTCAGCTTCATCCTGCGGTAGTCCTTGGAAATGAACGTGTCGTACACCTCTGGCACAACAGTGAACCTGCTGTGTACCTCTGTTCTGCCCCTGGCTCAGGATGGCACAGGGTTCACAGAAGCTGTCCTACACACCAGCAGGGCCTGGGCTTGGGTTGGCTCTTCGGGGAGGGGTCCTGAGATTGTGTCGAAGTTCTCAGTCACTTGACGGGCTTCGGTGATAGGCTCCGGGCAAGACAGAGGCTGTCACTCACGCAGCCTGTGCAGTGTGCCTGGTTTTGGTCCATAGGTTATGGGAAGGGAACAGAAGGTTTACATATTTTAAAAACATCTTCACATATAAACTCTTTGTGCAAATGGTAGCCAAAACCGACAATGATATAAAAGTGCCATCAGTTGAAATTCACTCTAACATCTCGTTTATTGTCACCTGCTGCAGAGGACGGAGGACGACCCCAACAGATGCTGATCATACTTCTTGCTTTTGTGATCCGTCTTGTTTGTGCAGACGAGGAATCTCCTTCTCAAAGAGAACGCAAAAATACTCCTAAGGGTGTGGCGCTGTGAAATGAATTATTTGTACTGTGTGTGATCATGTGTGCATGTTGATGTGTACAGTTGTCTGACCTTTTCGTACACAAATTTATCTGGATCCAGTAGATCTAAGAATCAAAAAGGCATAGAGGAGGTACTTTCGTCAAGCTACACAACTTCCCACTCTTTAAATATTTTGTCTTATTTGAAAGTTTTGCGAGGTGTTTCACTCTTGTAGTTTATAAAGTATCGTAAGCCATTTTTTAACAGCATGTGATGACCAACCAGGGAGCGGAATACCCTTTTGTTCCATGTTGTCTGACTTGTATTTTTTTTTTTTTTTCATGTGAAAGCACAGATACAAAATTTATAGGAAGTTAGTCACTGGAAGTGGGAAATGATGTCCAATCTACAATAAAATATGACGCACCTTAGGACGTTGCCTTCACCGATGGCATGGGGTACTCACTTCAGATCGTGACTGTAATACCTGTGTACACCATCATAATTAAATACCATTAGGAAGGAAGGCTTCTTTCATTTTGGAATCTTGTTTTATCTGAATATACATTCTTCTGTGGGTCATATAGAAAACTGTAATTCACTATGGTGATATCGGCAGCAATATTTTATAATAATGGAGAGCATGCTTATTACATTAAGAAAGTAACTCTCATATTTCTCGTGTACCACAGCCTGCTTTTACCCTTCTCCGAACCAGACAGCGTCACCTTCTGCATTCATTGAGTTCTGCTAAGACAAACGTTCTTCCAATTTGACTAGACTCCACTTCCCACCGATTCATAAACTGGCCTATACTCTTTGAAGAAATCTGCACAGCTAATCTGTGTAGGTTCCCAGAAGGACACCCGGGATTCTTCTTAGAAAGAGCCAAAATTTCTGCTACTATATCTGGCATAAAAAAGGATTTAAAAACTCTCATGAGCATCATAGAGGTGTTGGCCCTTGTAACGTCTGAATCCTGTGGTCTAAAACCTCAATAACGCTGCTGGGCGTGGTGGCGCAGGCCTGTAATCCCAGGACTCAGGAGGCTGAGGCAGCAGGATTGTTGTGAGTTCGAGACCAGCCTGAGCTACAAAGTGAGCTTAAGGCCAGCCTGAACTGCATAGTGAGACCCTGTCTCAAAAAGACAAAAAAAAAAAACTCAATAACGCTAATTTGGAATATTATCCCCGAGGGCGCCCCATGGCGTTTCTGTTCAAATACTTGGCCTCTGTCCTGATCAAAAGCTGACAATCTTACATTAGGCAAACATCACTGTCTAGTTGTCCCATGTTAAGCTGGACCCCAGCCAGACCCAAGGACTTTTACATAAACGTCTTTACCCGATGCTTATGGAGATAAAACCATTCAATCCTGCCCCATACCTACCTAACCAGTTGGTCAAAATACACCGTGACTGTAAGACACCACCTGTTCAACCATTCCTTAAATGATCATGGTTAAAAGATCAACACCCAACAGACGCTGATGATGCCCTATTTAGAGCAGTAAGCAGCTCCAATAGCAATGGAATTTCACAGGCTAGGTAGGTTGTGATCAGCATGCCCAAACTATGACGTGACAAGGCCCTCCTGACCCTATTGGCTGCAGCTCCCTGGACACCTGTCACCTATGCAATATCGTATCATCGTGGGGTGTAAGCCCCCCCTTCCATGGATGTGACTGACAAAAATAATGACCCCATAGATTAAAATTTTACACAGTATTTCTGGAAGTTCAGAGATAGACTGCCCACTCCATTTGTTCTGCCTTGTCATGCTGCAGGGTTGTCACCTGTACCCAAGAGCCAGCTCAGGCTTCAAGGTCTGTTTCAGTGGTCCTAGCTTCCTCTGTTAGAGTGGATTCCATGTAACTACATAAATAGATGATTAATAGATAGATAGATGATAGCTAACTAGCTAGCTAGCTAGATGGCCCAGAAATGAAACCTAAACCATCAAACAGATTCTGAGTAGAAAAATGGCCAGGTGTATCTGTGAACGCTCTAACCCTGGTACCTATTAACTAACTCTACAATTTGCAAAAAATGCTTTCCTTACATCCACTAAAAATTTTGCAGAGACAACTCTGAAGAGGCAGTACGAGCAGAACGGAAGCTTGACGACATCCATCGCAGGATTGTACCCCACGTGTTCAATTTGATTCTGGTTTGGTTTTGGCAGCTTATCCCAATATCTGCTGCACAGCACCCTGCTAGCTGTGGATTTTCTTAATTTACCTGTCTTCTGCTTATGACACTAATTGTAAATTAATTAAAATTTATTTACTAGGCTGCACCGGGTGGTGTCTTGCAGTCAAGGTGTATTTTGACCAACTGGTTAGGCAGGTATAGGGTAGGATTAAATGGCTTTATCTCCATAAGCATTGGGTAAAGATATTTATGTAAAAGTCCTTGGGTCTGGCTGAGGTCCAGCTTAACATGGGAGAAGTAGACAGTGATGTTTGCCTAATGGAAGATTCTGTCTACTGCTTGATCTTGACAGGACTCTTCACACTTAGAGAGTTAGAACTGGAAAGGCCATGTTTTTGCCAAACATTTTCTCTGTCACCCACCCCACTCCCTCTTTGTTTTTTTTTTTTTTTTAAAGAGTGTGGACCATTGACTCAGAAATAAAATATTTCAAATTATTGACAAACATTTAATATGCATCCTAGTCATGTTGCATATTCTCCTGGCTTAGATTAATTCCCTCACCGCTTTGCCAAAGTGATGCCATGTAGCAGACAGGGCTAACATGTGTCTATTGATGCGGGTTGGGATTTGTCTTCAAGGATCGCACGGAATCCTCTCAAAAAATGATTCGCTGCATAATCCAATGGAGGGAATTTCTTGGGGAGAAATCCTCCCCAAGACAGTAGACCCCAGTTTATTAGTTTCCCAGGTAACAGTTTCTTTCCCTGTTCTAATTTCTTTCCTGAATCTTTCTTTTTTCCATTTTTATTTATTTATTCAGTACAGGGTCTCACTAAGGACCTCTGACTCTAGTGATCCTGTGTTTCAGCCTCCCAAGTGCTAAGATTACAAGTGTTGCCATGGTACCGAGCTTCAGGGGCTAGCACTGCAAACCCATGGTTCTGGGACTGGGGTAGGATGCAGTACTTGGGCATGAACTTGGGTCCTTCAACTTACTATGCAAGCATCTAGACCATAGAGCTATCTCCCCAGCCCTCATGTTGGTGTTTGAATGTGCTGTAGGAAAATAAACCACGTACATAAAGCTTACGAATAACTTGGCTACATTTGTTTAATGTTTCCATCTTTATTATAAAAATAAAAATAACTAATTAATTTTGCAAAAGGATTTCTAATTTAAACTGAAGAGCAAAATATAAAATGAATGTTAATTAAAGGGATACTCTTTCACATCCTGGAAGAAGCTAAAATCTGCAAGACTTTTAGGAAGGGAGGAAAGAAAAAAATTAAAAGTGATTAACAAAGTATTAATAAGAGGTATTAACACGCACCCATCCACCCAAGATATGTCATAAAATATCATGTACCAAAAATATGGATGAAACTCAGTTCAAATAATATAAAAATATCCACCATTGTTGCTTTCCTCATAATTGTCGGGGCTGTAATTGCATTTCCATGAATACAACTTATCAATATTAAAATATGCCTCACAGATGAGCCATTCAACAAATATCTTCTAATTATCTTAAATATGTAAATTAAGAATGAGGATCTATGGGCCAGGGAGATGGCTCACTGGAATAAGCTCTTCCCAGGCAAGCTCAAGGGCCTGAGTTCAAAACCTGGTTCCACAAAAAAAGGAAAAAGAAAAAGAAGGAGGATTCAAAGAACTCTGAGCAAGGTATCATTTCAATGTAGGAAAGAGGGGAGCAGATGCTGGAGTTGTCTGGTGGCCTAGGGAAAGTTGTGCTTTCCTGATATGAAAGCAACTCAAGACTGACTGGGTTTTAAAAATTATCAGAAATTTTACTACCTCCTCTTAGCAAGCATTGTAATGCCACTGTATTGATGTATACAGAGTTCTATTGTAGTAAAGCTACCGATCCCATAAGTTTAGTGCATCACATTCTATGTCAGTGGAAGTCAACGAAACGATTAGCATTGTTGAGTAGCTGAATTTTCATTTTATCAAGACTTTCAAAACAATCCCTTCCCGGGTCAGAGTCAGAGTACTAGATTCAAGAGTTTTTTTTTTTTTTTTTTTTTTTCTTTTTTTCAAAAAAGAAGTATTTCCCCATTAGTTGAATTTTCATTATAAAATGAAAACTGAAATTTCTTTGAGTTATTTCAAATCACGGGTATGTAGAAGCTCAACCATGGATTTCAAATTATGTGCAAATTTGGCTGAATACATCTGTGGCGTTTTTTAACCAACTTTTTTTTCTCCTTTAAGTTTTAGAATATTAGAGTGCTTGGGCTACTCAGCCCCTTGCACCTGCCAGGGAAGAGATTATTCTCCTGAGCCATCTCCCCAGACCCACCAGAATTACTTCGTCCATCCTTCTATCGATGAATGCTGTGCCTCTGGCAAGATTCAGCTCTTCTGAGCTGTTCTGCAATAAATATGACTTTTCTTTAAACTTAGACCCTGAGTGCATGTGAACATGGACATTTGTGTCTCTAAGACACAAATATAATTATTGCAATGCCATTTCATAAAATTCTGGGATTCCATCTTACTACAGAAAGCACATCTACTATTGAAAAGTTAATGAAAAACAAGTACTCGAGGGGCTGCAGGAAAAAAAAGAAATGCTTTTGCAATAGCAGTGGGAGTGAATTGTGGTACAACCACTGTGGAGAACAGTACAGAGGTTTCCTCAGAAACTAAGTTAGAGGTCTCACTGCACCCAACGATTCCCCTGGGGGATATCATCTCCGGAGAATTAAAAACATCACACCAACATGATATATGTGCACGGGTGCATGCACAGCACAACTTGTAATGGCTAAATCGTGGGGACAATATGAATGGTCATCAATGGAAGTGTGGGAAATTTTTATTTCTTTGCTTATATGTTAAGAGTACTTGTTGGCAATAAGGTAGGATGGCTCTGGGGCATTTCTACATCAATAGGCACAGACTGGGAACAAACCCTTAAGTGAAATAAATTACACACGATATTTCAACCTGATAACATATCCCTGCTGTGAGAAATGGCAAGAATCAATAAGGGCCAAATGTGAAATAGGCATTGAGAAATGGGAATACCTTATTCAAAAAGAAATAAAACTGAGGTGACCAAAAGGAAAAGGGGTGGAAAAAAAAATCAGTCTACGCTCTCAGGCCTCCTCCAGACCCAGCCCAAGCAAAGAACCTGCGAGTGTGGAGGAGAGCTTCTGCACTCCCTTGCACCCACTCGTGAGTGAGGCCTTCGGTCCTGCTCTCTGGACCTCTCCAGACCCACCTCAGGCCTGGCATAAAGGCCTGGAGTGAGACTGCAGCTGAAGGCCCTGTGGAGCGGCTAGGGGTCAGAGCCACCCAGCTAATCCAGGAGCAGAACATCTGGCCTGAAGGGTACAGCAGGCTCACTTCCAAGGGATGCAGCAGGAAGAAGCTGAGCACAGCAGCCTGACCCAAGCCAAGCCCAACTGCATGACTTCAAACTTTGGAGGTGCACCCAAATTTCAGTATGTGCTAAGGTTCTAACTGCACCACGGCCCCACAACAAAGGTCAGAAAACACTGCTATACAAAAATGACAAAGAGAAGGAGAAAAAGGCAATCTCAACCCAGAACAAATGAAGAGGCCACTAGCACAGAAGAAATTGGGAATCACACAGCTGAAATGCCTGAGTTAATAACATCTGAAGTAAAGAAACAACTGCAGAATGGTGCAGACAAACTCAGATCAGAAACAACCTCGGAAATAAAAAAGAAATCTCTGAATTAACAGCACCTGAAGTAAAGAATCAAATGCGGAAGCACACAGAGGAAATCAGATCAGAAATAATCTCTGTACTAAAAGAATTAATAACAGCTTCTCAAGAACACACTGATAATACAGTAAAGGAGAACAGAGAAATGACGGATTCTTTGTATGAGCAGTACAGAAAACAAATACTTCGCATGAAGCAGAGTGAAAGAGACATAGAAAACTTAAAATATCCATCCAAGCCTGCAAAACCATTTGAGTGAAAGTGAAGAGTTTCTTTCTTTCTTTCTTTTTTTTTTTTTTTTTGTCTTTTTGAGACAGGGTCTCACTGTGCAGTTCAGGCTGCCATTAAGCTCACTTTGTAGCTCAGGCTGGTCTCAAACTCACAACAATCCTCCTGCCTCAGCCTCCTGAGTGCTGGGATTATATGCCTGCGCCACCACGCCCGGCTGAGAGTGAAGAGTTTCAGAACCTGAAGACTCCGTCGCAGCTACTGTAAAGGTAAGAAGATATCTCTGAAATACAGGATCTGTCTTTTCCTGTGTCTTAGGATGCAGGAAAAAATAATTTATCTCCTGCAAGGTGATGAAAAGATGAACAATGTGAGACTAATAGGCATCAATGAGAAAGAAGGAGTCAGTACAAATGATCTAAGAAGAATATGGGCAGAAGTAATAGCAGAAAACTTTCCAACTATGAGGAAACAATCTGACATTCACATAACCAAAGCATACAGAATACCAAATAACATTAACCCGATTAAAAACACAGCGAGACAGATAATAGTCAAGATTTCAGAAATCCATCACAAGCACAGTATACTGCAAACTGCTAGAGAAAAGAAATAGATCCCATTTAAAGGAAAACCCACCCGAATAACCACAGATTTCTCTTCACAAACGAGGAAGACAAGAAGAACACAGAGCAGAGTACTTTAAGTCCTCCATGAGAACAAATTCCAGCTCAGATTACTATAACCTCTAAAACTCTCTTTCAAGTTTGATAGATAAGTGAAATACTTCCACGACAAAGAACAACTAAAGAATTTCATGATGACAAGGCCATCCCTACACAGGCTACTGAAAGATGTTCTAGAGAGGGACCACAATGACCAGAACTTCATGGATGAGAAGAGAGGCGAAGAGAGGAGAAGAGAGGAGAGGAGAGGAGAGGAGAGGAGAGGAGAGGAGACGAGAGGAGACGAGAGGAGACGAGAGGAGACAATAGGGCAAACAAACACAGGACAAAAGGGAGTAAACAACAGCAGGTAAATAACATCTCCATCATAATTCAATACATCTCATTTATAGCTGTGAATATAAACAGACTGAACTCACCAATTAACAAAAACAGGCTGGCACAGTGGATAGGAAACACAATCCAACAATATGCAGTAAACAAGCAACACACCTAACTCATAAAGAAATTCAAAGCTGAAAATCAAAGGATGGAAAACCATACTACATGCCCCAGTACCTCAGAAAAAAAGCAGGAGCATCAATTCTGTTCTCAGACATTATCAACTTCCAACCAAGAGCTATCAAACAAAATAAATAAATATATGGGTGAGGGAAAAACTTCAAGAGGAAGAGGTAACACAAACACAGGAGCACCCAACTATATAAGAAAAATCTTAATGAACATGAAAAAATCTAATGTCCAATATCCCAATCTTTACAGGAGACCTTAACACCCCCTCATCCTAAAAAGTTGGGATAAAGAGACAAAAAATTAGCAAAGAAGTAGCAGAACTGAAGCAGAGCTTGGAACAAATGGACCTGGTGGACATATACAGAGTGTTCCACCCAACCAAAGCTGAATACACATTTTTTTCAGTTGCTCATGGGCAATTTTCTAAAATAGACCACATACTAATCAATAGGTCATGCTTGAGTATATGAAAGAAAATAGAAATTATGCCATGCTTATTATTTGACCACAGTGCAATGAAACTGGAAATAAACAACAAAAGATACCACAAAATCCCATAAATAGATGGAAATTAAACAACACTCTACTCAGCAATGCAAGGATCGCAGGTGAAATTAAACAAGAAATTCAACAGTATCCACAATTCAATGAAATTTCAACCACAATAGATCAGAATGTATGAGATACGATGAAAGCAGTTTTCAAAGGGAAATTCATAGCTGTGCACTCACACTTTAGGAAAGCGAACCAGAACAATTAAACACCCTAATGTTGCACCCCCAACATTTACAAAAGATAGGGGAAACCAAAGCCAGAGTCAAAAGCCTGGAAGAAATCATAAAGATTAGGACAAAAATTAACTCAATCTGGAGAAAGAAAACAGTTGAAAGAATTAACGAACGAAACAACTGGTTCTTTGAGAGATGAAATAAAATTGATAAGACTTGATAACCTCATCAAAAAGAGGAAAGAAAAAATTCAAATACAAGCAGTAAGAAATGAAAAGGGTGAAATCACCACTGACCCAGTGGAAATTCAGAAGATTATCAATAGTTAGTTTGAGAATCTTTACACACACAGAATAGAAGACACACACGAAACGGACAGATTCCTAGAAAAGTATAAATTACCAAAACTGAATGAGGAACATATATGAACTCTCAATAAACCAACAACAGCCAATGAAATATGAAATGCAATAAATAAACTATTGACACAGAAAACTCCAGGTCGTAATTCGCATCAGAATTCTACAGCTAATTTACAAAAGATAGCATCCCTATACTCTGCAAAATCTTCAATGAAATTCAAAAGGAAGATCTTGCCCAAATATCATTCTTGGAGGCAAGTATTATACTGATGCCAAAAACCAGGGAAAGACACAACTAAAAAACAGAACTACAGGCCAATCTCCCTCATGAACATAGATGGAAAAATCCTCAATAAAATCCTAGCTAATAGAAGACAGCAAATCACCAAGAAGATCATACACCATGACCAGGTAGGATTCATCCCAGGGAAGCAAGGATGGTTCAGTATTTGAAAATCTATAAATATAATACACTATATCAATACAGCAAAAACTAAAAATCACATGATCATCTCAATTGATGCAGAAAAGGCTTTTGGCAAAGTCCAACATTCATTCATGTTCAAAATCGTACAGAAAAATTGGAATAGATGGATGCTACCTCAACTTGATAAAAGAAATCTACGACCCAATGGCCAATATAATTTGAAAAGGGGAAAAACTGAAATCTTTTACTCTTACATCAGGTACAAGACCAGGATGTCCTCTATCACCCCTCCTATTCAATATAGTTTTAGAGTCATTAGCAACAGCCATTAGAAAAGAGGGATGGTGGCGCATGCCTGTAATCCCAGCACTCGGGAGGCTGAGGCAGGAGGATTGTTGTGAGTTTGAGACCAGCCTGAGCTACAAAGTGAGTTTAAGGCTAGCCTGAACTGCATAGGGAGACCCTGTTTCACAAAGACAAAAAAAAAAAAGAGGGAGAAAAAAAAGGAATAAGAATAGGTAAAGAAGTTAAATTATCACTATTTGCAGATGACATGGTGCTTTACTTAGAAGACCCAAAAAACTCCACCAAGAAGCTACTACAATTCATGCACAAATTCAGTAGCATAGCAGGATACAAAGTCAATACGCAAAAATCAATAGCATTCCTTTACACAGATAACAAACACAGTGAGAAGGAAATTAGAGAAACAATACCTTTTACGATAACACCGCAGAAAATGAAATACCTTGGAATTCATCTATCTAAAGACGTCAAAGATATTTTCAAGAAAACTTACAGTACTTGGAAAAAGAGATCGTACAGGATTTCAGAAAATGGAAAGATATTCCCTGTTCCTGAATAGAAAGAACACTGTGAAGATAGCCATAATCCCAAAATTACAATACAGATTTAATGTAATCCTTATTAAACTACCACCACCATTTCTCATACACCTAGAGAAATCATTCTTAAAAATTATTTTGAGCCACAAAAGACCTATAGTAGGGAAGGCAAGACAAGGCAAGAGGGATTACAATTCCTGATGTGAAATTATGCTACAAGGCTACTGTGATAAGATCAGCATGGTACTGGCAAGAAAATAGACCTGAGGATCAATGGAATGGAGAAGGTGCAGAAGCTTCTAGGAATAATGGGGCCAAAATCTGCTTACTGGAAGAAATATAGCATCTTTAATAAATGGTGCTGCAAAAACAGGCTCTCTACATGCCAAAAACTAAAACTTGACCCAGGTCTATCACCATGCACTATCCTAAAGTCAAAGTGGATTAAAGATCTAAACATTAGAATGGAAACACTAAATGTCCTGTAAGAGAAAATAGGAGGAACACTTGAAGAAATTGTGGTAGGCAAAGAGTTCATGAAAAAAAAAATCAATTTTAACAGGTAAAACTTCAGATAATTAACAACTAGGACCTCCTCTTATTGAGAAGTTTTTGCATATGAAAAGAAATTACCAACAATGTGAAAAGACAACCCTTCTTGTTCTTGTTCTATAGGGTCTTAAAGGTTAACATATCAATACTTGATGGAAAATACCTGTTCCATGTTATGCCTAAGATGTTTGATATTCAGAGAGATAGTGAGGTTAAACCCACCTGCATATGTTGTAGGCTAAGAGTAAGCTATGCTTCTGGAGGGATAATAACCTAGGTTTGCAGACCAAAACTTAGAGAAAAAGAAGAGCTGCAAGGTCAGCCAACATTTTGGCCCTAGCCTTTCAAGGTCAGTGAGGACTCAGGACATAGGAGAACCTATACTGTAACACCCTGTAACTCAGTGGTGTCCCAAATTTTCTGAACAAAGAGATTATGGGGCTACTGCGGAATGTGATTCATGATCTATAGTGAGCCTAAGGAGAGTCCCATGGAGAGAAAACTTTCTCTCAGGCTTCCACAGAGAGCAAATTGGTCAAGCCATGGCCATGACTCATCCACATGGCTGACACTGACAAAGGATCTACAGAGTGAGGTACAGGGTTACAGGATAAATCCTAAGGGGACTTGACTGAAATTGTCAGATACAAAAGTTACATTTCTTGATATTTAGATGTTCTTTATCTTGGTCTTAACCATCCAACAGAAAAGTATCGAAATGAAGTATAAAAAGTAAAGCCATATTAATATGCTGAGCTATAAAAGGCTCAAGTCAACAACTTCTGACGTTGCCAGTCCTGAGGACAACCCACTACTATTATGGACTACTGGCCTATATTGGAATATTTTGCTGAGTTCATGTACCTATTATATTTAAATGACAAAGGTATACCCTTTTCTGACAAAATTAAACAAGAAAGTGGGATACCAATGAAGGACCACTTTGGATCTGTATATTCAAAATATTAGAATAGATATTCAGCTACATTCTCTTAGTTCAATGAACAGAAATATTTGTTCTAAAAGTGTTTGTGTATAGCATATCATGCAGAAGATATTTTAATAATACTATAGATCTATCATATGTACTACAATACTACATAGTGATACAATGAATAACCACTATGACGACAACAATATGCAGTGTATTAATTACTGAAACTGTCTTACTATTCGGTTTTGAAACTGTCTCCTTGCTGTTTGTTTCTCAATAAAATCATATGAAAAAGATAAATATCGCCACTGTACCTGTTGCTGCCTCAAAGAGTTCTGTATATTAGCCAGAGCATTGAGAAAAAAAAAAAAAAGAAAGAACCGGGATAGCAATTAGAAAGGAAGAAGTGAACTTACAATTATTCACAGTTGATAAGATACTGCATACAGAGGAAAAAAGTAACTCCACTAAGAAACTTGGAGATTTGAGAACAAAATTTAGTAGGGCATAAGGAAACAAAGTGAACTAACATTTCTACATAAAACAACTAAGGCACTGGAAGAGAAATTATGAATGCCTCACCTTTCAGAATAACAGATGAAACTTAGGAATCAATCTCACAAAGAAAGTCAAATATTTGTATTGTGCAAAGTATACAGCTCCAAACAAAGTGATGGAAAAAGATTTCATAAACTGGAAATCTAATTTTTTTTTTGCTCCTGTGTAGGAAGAACCAACATTGTAAAAATAGCCATGTTCCCAAAATTATTATTGAGTTTCAATAAATCCTCATTAAAATTCCAGCAGTACCTATCATTGATCTATAGTATTGTTACAATTCCAGCAGTACCAGAAGAGACCTAGGGGACTCAAAGCAAATCTAGGCAACACAGAAAGGTGGGAAGCATGGCAATCACTAAATTGAAGTCATGCAGCAAAGCTGCTGTGAAAACACCCAAATGGTACTGACTAAAACTGATCTGAGGATCAACGGAAAGACTAGAAGACGGAAACTAAAAACCCAGCTAAAAGCTGTCATCTACAACCATACTTGGCCGCCTTATTTTTGACAAAGGTCCAAACATGTTTACCTGAATAAAGACAGTGTCTTTAATAACTGGGAATGCACAAGCTAGGTGTTCACATGCTGAAGGTAAAATTAGAGCCATACCTGACATCACACACAAATCTACGGTCAAAATGGATCCAGGATATAAATATTAAAATTGAAACACTAAATGTTCTGGAAGAGAAAGTAGGTAGAAATCTGAAGACTTAGCACTAGGTAAAATGTTTTTCTAAAATGCGAACTCCACAGGAAATACTTGAAGGACTCAAGCATTGGAACTCTTCTTTTTGAAAGTTTAAGTCATCAAAAGAAATGAAGTATAGAGTGAAAGGAAAACACGAGTTTGGAAAAAAAAAACTAAAAAATTTATAGCTGACTCTGCTTAATACAAAGGACTTCTATCTAGAACACATAAAGAATTTAAAAGATGAGACATCCAAACTTCAAAGAACAAATCCAAAAATATTGCATCTGATATGAATGTATGCTTCACAGATGAAGAAATACAAAGCTCAAGGCCAGCCTGTTAGCTCAGGGGACTAAAGTACCTGCTTAGGCAGTGGGCAAAGGCCAGGGTTCAATCCCTGGTATGCCGTGCTGGTCCTGCCCCAGGGGCACGCTGAGATGATAACTGAGACTGGGCATGGGGTCTCGGACCTGTAATCTCAGCAGTTGGGAGGCTGAAAATAGGAGAATCACTATGAATCTGATCTGCATAGTGAGGTCCTGTCCACCCCATCCTACATGCAGAAAGAAAATGCAAATTTCAAATAAGTATATAATAAAATATTCAACATCATTGGTCATTCAAATAATGCCAACAGAAGCAATGTTTAGGTAGTATCTCATACCAGAAAGGAATGGCTATCATAAAGGAATCAACCAATAATAAATGCTACCAGGACCACGGGGCAGTGAGAACCCATTGGGGAGAATGCAGACTGCTACAACGATTATACAAATCGGTATGCAGGATCTTCAAAAAGCTAGAATTCGAGGTCCCGTTCAAGTCATCTAATCTACTCCGAGGTATGTTTTCCAAAAAACTCAAAATATACCACAGAGATGTATGTGCCCCCATGTTTGTAGAGGTGCAACTTCTCGTAGCTAAATCTTGCAAATTATCCAAATGCCCATCAACCGATGAATGGATAGAAAAGCAATGTAGCAGGGCAGTCTTGTGACATTTATTTCCTTCCATCTTTT